>CM071570.1:211681891-211734391 GCA_036426205.1 Ascaphus truei
CAGTGTGTGTGCAGTGTGTCAGTGTGAGCAATGAGCAGTGTGTGTGCTGTGTGCAGTGTGTGTGCAGTGTGTCCAATGAGCAGTGTGTGTGCAGTGTGCAGTGTGTGTGCAGTGTGTCAGTGTGTGCAGTGTGCAGTGTGTGTGCAGTGTGTCCAATGAGCAGTGTGTGTGCAGTGTGCAGTGTGTGTGCAGTGTGTCAGTGTGAGCAATGAGCAGTGTGTGTGCTGTGTGCAGTGTGTGTGCAGTGTGTCCAATGAGCAGTGTGTGTGCAGTGTGTCAGTGTGTGCAGTGTGAGCAATGAGCAGTGTGTGTGCAGTGTGCAGTGTGTGTGCAGTGTGTCCAATGAGCAGTGTGTGTGCAGTGTGCAGTGTGTGTGCAGTGTGTCAGTGTGTGCAGTGTGAGCAATGAGCAGTGTGTGTGCAGTGTGCAGTGTGTGTGCAGTGTGTCAGTGTGAGCAATGAGCAGTGTGTGTGCAGTGTGCAGTGTGTGTGCAGTGTGGCAGTGTGAGCAATGAGCAGTGTGTGTGCAGTGAGTGTGTGCAGTGTGTGCAGTGTGCAAAAAAAAAAATGAAAAAAAAAAATTTTTTTTTTAAATTTTTTTTTTTTTAAAAACGGGAGCCACGGGAAAACCGCGTTATAACCGAATCGCGGTATAACGAGGCGCGTTATAACGGGGTTTAGCTGTATTAGATTTTCAAATAAAATGAGCCAGCATAGTTTAGTACTTCAATGCTAATTAATTTAGTTACTATCAGCAGCACAGTATATGGTGTTTTAGGAGACAGTACCGAAAACGGAAGTTAATTTTATGATAATTTTTTTTTGTGTTAACCACATACTCGTCACGCATTACTTGTTCCCAAACTCCTTGCCATGCTCCTTTGCTTCTAACCTCGCACACATTGCATGTAGCCAGAGGGGAAAGTAAAGTTAAGAACATTAGAGAGGTTGGACTTTATTTTATTTATTTTTTTACGCAGGGAAGAAAAGGAGGAAAGTCTGTTGGCGAATAAATAGAGAGTAGAAGAGAGATATTTGTTGGGAGTGGAAATAATAGGGAGATCTGCATGGGGAGGATAGAATAGAGACCTGTGGGGGGATATGAGAGGACATTGGTGACATGACAAGGGAAAGAATAAGGGCTCGTCCAGGCCAAGAGTGTGCGCGCTCGCGCTCAGCGCGATCAAACACATGGAGACAATGTGCTTGACCAGTGTGCACACGATGCTCAGCTGCTTGGCGCAACAAATCAATTTGATTTGGCTGCTCGCTGGCGCGTCACGTGAGCGGTTCGCCCAATGAGGGCGAACCAGCTCCGTGACATGACAGACGAGCCCCTGACACACACCCCGTGCACGCAACTAGCTGGCCAGGAATCGCTTGGCGACTGACACCATGGTGCTCGAGCGCCAGCGAGTGCCCTCCCACCCTGGACGAGGCCTAAGATGGAAGATGGGGAGAAGAGTGTCGAAGGTGAAGAAAAGGAAATGGTCTTGAGAAGGTGCAAGAAATACAGAATAAGCTGCAGAAATTAGAGATCTTGGCTACAGATAAGAGGAACAGAGACTGTAATAAATACAAGGAAACGTTCTGTACCACATCAATACATTTCTATACAAACATCATCATTCATCTACCCTAGAGGAAACAGAGAGGAAAGAGCATGAATAAAGTAAGACCGATAATATATATGTGGGTATTTTAATTCACAAGAACAAAATCAGAAAACGTAGGGGGGGTGCGAGATTCGCTGCGGGGGGCGTGGGGTTTACAGAGGCCCCGCCCGTTTCCCGAAGGCATTTAAATTAATGCCAGGGAGCTGCAAGGCCTCTGTAAACATCTCCTTATCTTGATTCAGGCGGCTCCTGGTGACACGTTGCCATGGCAACGTTGTGACGGGGAAGGGGTTAACCAGGCTCATGAGTAAAGGTCAAGCCCGCTTGGTTACCCCTGACCCATGTGTGGGGGTCCTAGAGTGTCAGCTCTTGGGCCCCGATGTCGAAAATGCATTGCTGAGACTGTGCCACTTTTGCGACATTAAAGATTTGTGTGTCTTTTGCCTTTACTGGGGTGCTGGGATCGGGAGATTTCTAGGCTGTAAGTTTCAGGGTGGGTTTGTCGGAGAAAGTCTTTACAGAATGTGGCTATGTATCGGGGTTCCAGAGTTATGGGATACCCCAAAAGTTGTATCCGGAATTGAGTGAGATTCTCGGATACAGCCAAGCACATTACTCCGCCAAACTCTGACTCTGAAAACGTTCTTACGGCTCACCGCCAGGATCCCTGCAGCATCATCCAGACAAGGTAAATGGGTATGAAGGGGCTAAACTATATCTGCAGCTATACACGGAGTCCCTAGTCTAGCAGGGGTTCCCCAGTATAGCAGAGGTACCCAGATACATGCCAAGGTACCATGAACCTGGTCTAGGGGTTCAGGGGGATGCTCCAGCTAGGTGATAAAGCTGAGCATGTTTGCAGTGTGTAAAAGTTTTAAGAGTTATTTTTGTAATGTGTGCCAAGAATGAGGCTAGTGAGGGTAGGTGAATTGTACTCACTCCATCCCTGACACCAGAATAGGAACTTACATCTTTAAAGTACATAGAAGACAGGACACAATATATTTTATTAAATGGTTATATTTTAATAGGGATATGTGTGAAAAAGAAAGTACACCCTCTTTGAATTCTATGATTTTACATATCAGGACATACTGTAATAACAAATCATCTGTTCCTTAGCAGGTCTAAAATTTAGGTAAATACAACCTCAGATGAACAACTCATGACATATTACACCGTGTCATGATTTATTTAACAAAAATAAAGCCAAAATGGAGAAGCCATGTGTGAAAAACTAAGTATACCTTATGATTCAATAGCTTGTAGAACACCTTTAGCAGCAATAACTTGAATTAATCGTTTTCTGTATGACTATCAGTCTTTCACATTGTTGTGGAGTAATTTTGGACCACTCTTCTTTACAACATTGCTTCAGTTCATTGATGTTTGCAGGCATTTGTTTATGCACAGCTCTCTTTGCCGGCATGATCCTCCACCAATAGCGTGCAACAACCCCACGTGACCTAATTTATTCCTTTAAAATATTTTTTGGGGGGGGAGGAGGGGTTCAATGAAATGGGTTTCCCTGGAAAATACATATTGAGGCTAAGGCGTGTACATTCATTTATTTGTTCAGCACTGAGGATGGGAGTTCGATTACTTAACAGGTTTTTTTTTTCTTTTCTTCATATTTCCACAGTTCTTGGAAATATTATACATTTCTAATTCTCCAAAACAGAAAACTACTGGAAAAGTTTCCAAGAAAAATGTGGGCAGGAAAAAAATGATCACAAAAAAAAAGAGCAATATGAAAAACATAACTATGTTATATGTGTTACCACCGCATAATTTGACATGCCTATATCTATACGCTAATTCAGAAAGTTTGTTTGTTTGTCCGGCTACACAAATCCACACGCTTCATTCTAGAGCCACCAAACCTGGTATGCTATCTAATAGGATCAAAAGGAAGAGCATAGGTGGGGTTTTGGTATGTTTGGCCGATAGCTTTGTAGATCATATCGATCTATATAAGGCGTAGGCATGTTCCCAGTACAAAGGTTCAGCTGTTCAAGATGTCTGCAACTCATTATGATTTCACCAGTATGATGTCATGTGCCATATATAGCCTACCAGGTACAATACTCAGTGGGTAACTTGTTTAGAGATATTGTGGATGGTAGATAGGAGGCGGAGGAGACAGGCATCCAAGGACAGTGAGGAAGGAGGCGGTGGTTGTTACAGGAGGGTGGAGGTGAGGGAGGCCAAGAGCAGGGTCCAAACAGGTTTGGGGGGGGGGATATGTAGGGGTCACACAGTTGATGGGGGAGATGTAGGGGTTACACAGGTGAATGGGAGATACCGGGGGCACATGGGTGATGGGGGGGATATCGGGGCGATGGGGAAGAGAGGTGTAAGGGGCGATGGAGAGGTGTAGTTGGCAATGGGGAGGAGTGCTGTAGGGCCACATGGGTGATGAATGTTTAATTAATAACCTTTAAGATCTGTAATATAGGCGTGTGTTATGCCGGGTACAGCTATTTATGTGTTTGTCAAGAGTTAGCGTCTCATTCCCACTGATGAAGCGGCACGATGCTGCAAAATATGTCAGGGCTGCAGTGGGTGGGGAGTCAGTCTCAAAGAGGGACTGAATTTCATTTGAATGAATGTGGCGATGGTGTCTCTGATGTGTACGATTACAATATGAAAACCAAGTATGCAAGGTTTTGAATAAAATACTGGATACATTTTCTGTGGTTTATTTCCAATGATGTTCAGTTTGTGTAGCACTCTTATTATGGACTATTTAAATAGTGCAAACAGATAGAAAACAGACCCCCAACCACCCCCCTGTTCTTAAGGATCAAGCAAACAAACAATTTTAAACATTATTGTATCCAAACAAAGCCTTTTGCAAAGTTATAATGAGATTGTTTTTCTCTTCAATTTTCCTTGTTCCATTGTGCAGGAAGCAAAGAACATAACAAGTTTATTAGTTTTGTTCTTCACAGAAGCCCTTTTCAGCCAAACCATTTTTAATCACCACAATAAATTACAGTCTTGTAAGAGGCAGAGCACTTCTAAAGTAAACTGGTACCCGTCCAGGAAAACCCCAGCCCTCGCTAATTAGAACAATGAATAGATTATAAAAAAAAAATCACAAACTTGAGATAAAATGCACTCAAGTGAGAAATTGAAAAATGGAAGATGGTTGATTAAAATACAGTCTTTATGTACAAGTAATATCAATAGATTCTTGTAATTAATAATAACAGGTCATGCCTAGGAGCATACTAAATGGAAGATGACCTGTATGTGTGGGTTAGTGGAGAGTTGTTACTCTCAGTCGGATTTCCAATGGTTTGTAATTGTATCCTGGTGCTCAGTCCGATTAGTTACCTTTTACTGCAGACCCTGGCAGAGATATAGTTCAAATCATACACATGCTACCTTTGAATATGACACTAAATAATGTATCTACTATTCCTTCTGACTCTATACTGGATACATTAAACACAGGTACATTAAAGTCAACTAGACAGTTTTATTAATGAAGATATAGCCGTCAGTTTTTTTCCGGAGTCCTCAATAGCCTGTTAGGACCATATATTGAGAGACTAGGCTATATTGCCTTAGGTGAATATGAAAAAGTGATACTGCGCTCAACGATTCGTGGTATGATGTGTATAAATACCAATACCCTTAAATGAAAGTAATTTAAATGTGATCAGTTTAAACATCAATATAGTGATTAACTTAACCAAAATAAAGTGCTGTGATAAAAACAAATCAATGTTGTTAATTAAACCTGTTCCATCCAGGTTAAGTGTAGATGAGGTATCTGCTGCTGTTCTCGTTGAATGGCTCCACAAACCAAAACTAGAACAAAAAACAAAAAGAGAGAACAGCGCAAGACCTCATAATGTAGTATATAAATAATTTGTATTAATTTCATTCAGCAGGTAAGTATTGCACGTACATCAATCAAATAAATATTAGGCATGACATGTTAAGGACATGTTACCACAACAGCTACCAGCATGGAATCACTCGGTACTCGGTTGGACTGGAAGATAAAAGAACTCTTGTCTCCCCTTGGATGTTCTTGGGTTCCTCTCCCCTCAGACAGTGCTCGTCTCACCAAATGGGGAACCGCAAAGCCGCCAACACGAGACAAGACCTGCTCAACGCTGATACTGTGTCTCTTGCTTCCCAGTGCGCTCTACTGACGTCACTCGGGGCGTCCCGTCTCCAAATGGGGAACCGCAGTGCTGCTGATGCGTGGTGTGACTTACTCCACGCTGTTGCTCTGTACCCGGCTTCCCAGTGCGCACTGATGACGTCACTCGGAGCGTCCCGTCTCTTACGGGTTGGATCGCTGTAATGTCAACAGACTGCCTCAAATTATATGATAACACAGAGTCCTCACTGAATAAAGTACAAGCTGGAACGCGCCCTCTTCCTACGCGTTTCGTAAATCAATTACTTCGTCAGCCCATTCCCTGATCGTACCGTAGCTCTTACTATGTCTGCGGCCATAGAGAAACGAGATCTCAAAAGGCGCTGCCTACTCACCGATAGAGAGGGAGAGCGCCACAAATTGGTCGGTTCAGAAGCGGAGCGCTCTCCGCTCTGACTGCAGTATCGCGTGACGCTGTGCGGCATTCAAGTACCCACACTGCTCTAGCCGCCCCACTGGCTAATTAGACTCTCCTAGGCTGAGCCTATAGTGCTGCCGACAGCGACGTCGCGTCAAAACAAATGCATTGCCGCCATCGCGTGCACTTATAGTAAGCGCAACAAGACGTCGTGACAGAGCGACGGCTTGGTCGCGATAGCTGGAAGTCATCTCAATTTGATTTTTCCAGCGACCGCAGCCTGACGTCGCCGGCTCAGTAAGCGTAGCCTTAGGCCGATGACGTCACCTGTCGCCAGCGACGTCACGAAAGGGGGCGGGCCACGGTCTCTGATTGGTTTAGAGACAGTCACATGTGGCGACTGTCTCTTAAAAATCAAATAGACCCGGCTTCAAAATTTTGGGGCGCTCCGTCGCGCTTACTATAAGCGCTTGCAACGGAGTCAATGTATTTGATTCAGAGCAACATCGTTCAAAATCAGCTCTCTATAGAGACAGAGTGCATAACCCATGAAAAGTAAGTTGAGAAAGTATATGTGTAACGGACTTCCAAATAAGATACGTTTAATTAGCCAAGAGAATCCAACGTATCAGCTGCGCTCCCCTTGATAAGGTTTGTTGCATTGGAATGATTTTACCCGGAGGTAATACATTGAGCGTTACCTCTCGTTTTCAAGTATGTCCTGGACACAGAGTTATGATGACAAATACATGGTTACAAATACATAGTTACATAAGTGAACAGGGTTATACAGTACATTATATACAAGACATTGCAGGCACAGTTAAAGATAATATATATTAGACTACCAACAGTGACATCAAACTCGCAAACTAAAGTACCGCAGTGTATGATCGCATGAAAGCGCTATTAAACATGGACAGAAGCCGGCTTTGTTCAGATTAAAAAACAAAAAGCAACAACATTTTACTTTAGACACACAACAAAAATAAGCAGTGATTAGTAGGGGTTTTTTTTTAATGAGAAAGCACTGCTTCTTATACTGATAGCACTGACAATTACCAATGTGTTTGTTCATGGACCATTTTAGTTTTTTTTAAATAATGCCTCGCAGTTCATTAAATCTGAAACAAAACCATAAAAACAGGTAAGAATTGCTATAGGACACAAACATGCATAATGCAATTGATCTATTCATGGTTTATTCAGTAAAAAAAATAAAGCGTCTTCAGTCTCAGACAAAATAAAGAATTATTTCTGTAGATATCCAAAATGAGAATGACATATTTGAAGAAACATAGGTCCGATGAATTTATATTTTTAGAGGATATTAAATGAATGATACAATTTATTAAAGTTGTGTCTAGAAGTCAAGGCTATAGCTGTGGCAGTGAGCCACCCATGCGGCTCCACCGTGAAGTACAGAAAGGTGGGCACTGACTGACAGCCAAAATGTTACACATTTAAAAAACAGGAGCACCAAACAATTGCTATTTTTAGGTAAGAATGTGGAATTATACATTTTCACATGCTTTGCATATACAAATAATTGTTAAAAAAAAAAAAAAAAAAAAAAGAAGGAAGAATTAAAAGGTGTAAAGTAGTATCGCTGGCAGATTGTGTGCAACGCGTCAGCGATAATGACCGCTATGTACTGTATGTAGGACATCTTCCAAAAGAATCATTTTGCCAGCTTGTTCACTACTTTTTTATACAGATGTAGCCAGGTCCCCCTCCTTTGTCCCCCTCGCGCACTTACCCCCCTCCTTCCCCGTTGCGCGCGTGGTTGTGTTGCGGCCGGTTGTTAGGGAAGCGGATCGGGCGGTTGCCGGGGACGCGAGCGGCGAGCAGGCCGGTTGCCGGGGACGCGATCGGGCCGTCGCTAGGCCGCGATCGCGTTGCCACCGGCCCGGCGGTTAGCGGAGCAGGGCGCCGCCATGACAGGTAGCTCGCGCATGCGCAGGAGCTCAGCTAGCGCGGGAGGTTCCAGATAGCTCGCGCATGCGCGAGAATAGACGGCCAGCCCCCAGGGTGCATAGGGGCAGAGACACCTGACGCCAGGGAGCAAATCAGAAGGCCAGATTCCCCTGCTAGCAAGTAGATACATTTCGCGGGGTTTTGCAGCCACGCACTCACTCAGGATCCGGACCAGCTAGGGGTAGGAGGTGGATGCAGGGGTGAGTGACCCTCTGCATTAGGCCAGCAGCCCCCAAGGTCCCAGTTAGGTCCTGAGTCATCTATTAGCTTGTGGAGCTTAGGGACAGGCCCTAGATAGGGACACTGCCCCATTTATTGGTTGAATAGACAGGGACACAGTGTTGAAGCCGTGCGGCCCTGTGAGGTGGGTTCTGGGCTCAGAACACCACCCAAGACCCTGCGACAAGGAGTGACATTGTTCGCACTGGACTTTCAACCCACGCGGTGTGGAGGACCCCGTCGGATCGTGTGGATTATTATCGCGGTACCCGTGGCTGGAGCCCGGGCAGGTAACCTGCAACTCACGTGCACCAACCAGGCCTATCACCAAACATAGTGGCTGCGCAGTCACACACACACATGTACAGTGGTATTTGACTTCGAGAACACGAGACATTTGGGTGGGGGTTACTGGACACAGGGTGGGGTCACATTGTGGGTGGTTAGCGTCCGCCGTGACGCTTAGAGGTGGTTAGCGTCCGCCGTGACGCCTAGAGGTGGTTAGCGTCCGCCGTGACGCCTAGAGGTGGTTAGCGTCCGCCGTGACGCCTAGAGGTGGTAGCGTCCGCCGTGACGCCTAGTGTGGTTAGCGCCCGCCGTGGCGCATGATGCTGTTATGTTGTTTTGATGTTGTGCTGTTACGTGATATGTGTGTTTCCATGCAGTAAAGCCCGTCCTGTTTTATATTCGGTAGTGTTGTGTGGTTGTTTCCTGTGAGGGCCTCCTCCCACTCCGTTGGGATCCCTCCCAGGTGGAGGCGTTGCACCAAGAGATGTATGATAAAGATGTACCCCAGGTTCCCCAAGCGGAGGCTTAGGCTCCTGAGAGCCACACAGGTTGCACAGCAAGTAGTAGCGGCGGTAGTCCTAGGGAACACCCGTTACACAGATAAAACTAAATGTATTTATTTCCACTTTCTCCTACTCCCCCAATCTCACTGCAACCTGACCCCAGGTCTCCATGTCTCTTAGTCATCCTAGGAGAACCCCCCAAACTGCCCACTTTCTCATCTTTTACTTGCAAAACTATACGGCCTCGTCCATAGTAAATGCGTGTTCGCACCGCGTCACGCTCACCTGCAGCAGGAGAGATTTCTGTCCTGTAGGCAGAGACGACGGGAGGGAGGAGGGTGGCAAACTCACGTGACCCCGCCGTTGCACAGCAAAGAAACCATTTTGTCTCGCCACGCATCGGTCGCCTAGCTGCTCACGTGCACACTAAGCACATGCGTATTGGCCTCCATTGGTTTGGCTTTGGCGCATGCGTCGTCGGAACCAGTATGGACGCAGCCTAAGGGAGAGTCATTAACCTTCGACTGCATCCAATGGCTGCCATGTGTGTATGCTGAATCTATCACATCATTTACCTAATAACTTTTAGTTTGATTTTAATCATGCACATTTAATTCTTCATTTTTTCCAGTCAACCGAAATGTATTACATTAACTTTACAGCAAAGCGAATACGGTTTATTCCACCTTCCCTGTTATGCAATAAAAGCATGTCACCCATATAGGATTCTGGGAAGTCAGAAGAGCTTAACTTCGATTCCAGGAATTCAGTGTCCAAGTCCAAGGCGACCATTTATCACATAAGCGGATGTATCTCTGACCTTATTACCTTATAGATAACATGTAATTAACAACAAGTACAATATTAATTCACTCATAAGTATCTCACAAGAAAAACCACTCTGCACGTAAATTAAAGAGAGCTTTTACAAATGTAGTTGTACAGAACCCTGGGTTAAAGATGCAAGACCTCTTGACAACCCACTGAAGTGTTTAAAAGGTTGTAGCAGCAATCAGTGTTGCTCAGTTTATTTAAAAAAAAAAATTAAAGCGACAAGCAATGCCGTTTAAACAAAAAAAAACAAAAACAAAATTTCAATAGTAGGGAAACTACTTGAAGGTTTAATACGGGATAATATTCAGGAATACCTAATGGAAAAAAAAATTATTAGTAATAGTCAGCATGGATTTATGAACGATAGATCTTGCCAAACTAACCTTATTTGTTTCTTTGAGGAGGTAAGTAGGAATTTAGACCAGGGTAATGCAGTTGATGTGGTCTACTTAGATTTTGCAAAGGCGTTTGATACGGTTTCACACAAGAGGTTGGTGTACAAAATAAAGAAAATTGGACTCAGTAATAATATATGCACCTGGATTGAAAACTGGTTCAAGGACAGACAACAGAGGGTTGTCATAAATGGAACTTTTTCAGGTTGGGCTAAAGTCGTGAGTGGAGTACCTCAGGGATCGGTACTGGGACCCCTGCTTTTTAACTTGTTCATTAATGACCTTGAGGTTGGGATCAAGAGCAAAGTCTCCATCTTTGCTGATGATACAAATTGTGTAAGGTAATAGAATCAGAGCAGGATGTAATTTCTCTTCAGAAGGACTTGGAGAGACTGGAAACGTAGGCAGGTAAATGGCAAATGAGGTTTACTACAGATAAATGTAAGGTTATGCATTTGGGATGCAAAAATAAAAAGGCGACTTACAAATTAAATGGAGATATATTGGGGGAATCCTTGATGGAGAAGGATTTAGGAGTGCTTGTAGACTGCAGGCTTAGCAATAGTGCCCAATGTCATGCAGTAGCTGCAAAGACAAACAAGATCTTATCTTGCATCAAACGGGTAATGGATGGAAAGGAAGTAAACACAATTAAGCCCCTTTACAAAGCACTAGTAAGACCACACCTTGAATATGGAGTACAATTTTGGGTACCAATCCTAAGAAAAGACATTATCGAACTAGAGAGAGTGCAGAGAAGAGCCACCAAATTAATAAAGGGGATGGACAATCTAACATATGAGGAGAGGCTAGCTAAATTAGATTTATTTACATTAGAAAAGAGGCGTCTAAGAGGGGATATTATAACTATATACAAATATATTCGGGGACAATACAAGGAGCTTTCAAAAGAACTATTCATCCCACGGGCAGTACAAAGGACTCGGGGCCATCCCTTAAGGTTGGAGGAAAGGAAATTTCACCAGCAACAAAGAAAAGGGTTCTTTACAGTAAGGGCAGTTAAAATGTGGAATTCATTACCCATGGAGACTGTGATGGCAGATACAATAGATTTGTTCAAAAAAAGGTTGGACATCTTTTTAGATGGGCAAGGTATACAGGGATATACCAAATAAGTATACATGGGAAGGATGTTGATCCAGGGATTCATCCGATTGCCAATTCTTGGCATCAGGAAGGAATTAATTTTTCCCCTTAATGGGGTTTTTTGTTTGCCTTCCTCTGGATCAATAAGTAAGTATAGATATAGGATAAAGTATCTGTTGTCTAAATTTAGCATTGGTTGAACTTGATGGACGTACGTCTTTTTTCAACCTCATCTACTATGTAACTATGTAAATTATTACATGATAGAAGCAGGGGGTGTCTCCGGAGCATTTCGGCTCCAGGAACCCCCTGAATCTAGAGATACCTCCATAGTAGGTGCCGGTAGCCCCTCCAGGGTTCACATTATGGCCGCTTTTCAAAGCTCTTGGGCCCTGCGGGCCAATAGGAAGTTGTGTCATCACCGAGTGTGGCTTCCTATTAGCCCTGATGATGTGGGAGCTTTAAACTGCAGAAGATACCGGCACGCCATTGGATGTCAGTATCTCTGGAAGCAGGGGGTCCCTGGAGCATCAAAGCTGCTTTCAATTTGGGCGATTATTCATTTTTGTGACATCAGACAAGGAAAGTGTTCCCCTTTCCAGTCCCTCACTCCTCTGACCAATAAATTATTCAGCTGATGTCATCATTGGGTCAGGTTTACATAGCATGAGAATGGAGAAAAACAAACAGCTAACGAAAAGGTACCACATTTGAGGGTCAGTGCCGAAAGGAAACATTCCCCCCCCCCCCCCAAACCCATATGTGTTGTGTGAACAAAGTCAAAATGCCTCTTTAATAATCTGATTTTATCAACAGATCAAAATGTAGATTAAATTGCAAAGAGGATACAGTTTATTACTTAACTCTTATCTCTGCTGTGTAAATGTTTGTTGGAAACAGAATACTGTAGATGACACATTCTAAAGGCAGGAGATTCTGTCTTACTTTCAGGTGTAGCATACATATTTCTATAGTGTCATTGCTTTTTCTTCTGAAGTGCTGCCAGGTTAAACAGTGCGGTACAGATACGTTTTGCAGACACAAGTCTCTGCCCTATGTATATATACCCCGACACCGAATTTGAACCTGGTTCCCCTTTAGTTGGGACCTACAAATACAACCCACCCCTCCCCCACACTACTACTGTACAAATGTTCATTTCATAACCCTGAAAAATGTATGCTCAAAGCTTGATGCAAAGTGCAAAAGGATGATTGTTAAATAATTTATCCTATTTCTACTCGCCCTTTAACATTAACAAAGAGGCTTGTTGAGAGTAGAAAATGAGAGTATAACATGCACAATAATGGTTTTTATGCGCATATAATCTGTTCAGTAGGTCATGGTTATCTCCATATCCTTTTCATGCCAGATGTCCTTTACCTGTCAGCACAAAGCTTCTTTAGGGCTTAGTATTCTCATGCCAGGGCCAATGGGACGGCTCCATTTACATACAATGCACATAATGCAACTAGGAAATGCAGAAGAATATTACATATGCACAGAGCACACAGCAAAAAAAAAAACAGGGGGTCATTTAAAAAGAAAAAAAATCATGTTGGCAAACGTACCTTGTTAGATGTAAAAATGACAAATGCTTTATGTTGTACTGTGGTCATTCAAGATAAGGAAGGTAAATTGCATGAAGTATATACTGTTAAAATAGACTGAACTCAGGAAGTCAGGCAATAGCCCTAAACCAAGAATCATTCAAAATTACATAGATAGCATTGTCCAACTCAGGCTCAGATCCACAAAGCTTTGTTACTGACTTAACAAGACGGTAACTTCAAAAATGTATATATCCACAGAGCTCTGTTATAGTTAACGCAGGGATTTAATTATGTGTCAGGTCATACAGTAGCTAAACTTGGCGTTACTCACTTCCAGATCCTGGAATAGGTCTATTACAGCGCCTGGATGAGTATAAGACCACAGTTAGTTAAATCATACCCATCATATTCTTACTTACAGGGTTATTTTCCTCTCCGGTCTGCTCTTTTGAAACATTTCATTAAACACCTATTCAGGGGGCTCTGGACGGGGATTAGCGCCGCCTTTGGGTAAAACAGGCTTAACGCCATGTTATTTCAAGATACCTGGCAGTGCTAATTTAACATGGCTTTAAGCCTATGCTAAGGAGATGAAGGCCATCGTTTTTGCATACATTTTGCTTTGTGGATTCGCATGAACCTCAGGTTAACGTCTAATACTGATTTTGATAACATGATATTATGAGCACTGACTGAACAGAGCTGTGTGGATCTGGGCCTCAGTTTTTTTTAACATAAAAAACATATATTTCAGCACAGAGAGATGGAGCAGATGTGTGACGTGTGTGATGTTCTTGTGTGGGGGCTGAATTTTAAGATACAAACTGTAGATGTGTATTTATATTGATTTATTAAATTATTAGGAATGTGACTCGGATACTTGGACAAATGCTTTTTCTACTATATTTAAAGCCGACTTATTTATTGTAGTTTAAATATAAACCCATCAGTTGGTTTAGCGCATACTCCCCTCGACACACTCTTACGTGTGAGTGCAGAGGTGCGGGGGGGGTAATGATATAAAGAATGTTACGGGGGGGAGATATGACGAGTGCGAGGGGGGGAGATATGATGAGTGCGAGGGGGGAAGTAATGACAAGTGCGAGGGGGGAGATATGATGAGTGCGAGGGGGGGAGATATGACAAGTGCGAGGGGGGAGATATGAAGAGTGCGAGGGGGGAGATATGACGAGTGCGAGGGGAGGAGATATGACGAGTGCGAGGGGGGGAGATATGACGAGTGCGAGGGGGGAGATATGACGAGTGAGAGGGGGGGAGATATCAAAGTGAGAGGGGAAAAAAAAAGAGTGTGGGAGGTGGGGGGAGAAGGCAGATAAGTGAGGGAGAATGAGGGGGGAGTTAGCTTAATGAAGGCATCTAGCATATAGCTATGTTTTATATGCATATTTATAAAATGTATGGTACATAATTTCATATTTTAGCTATTTTCTACCATTTTCTAGGGGGCACAAACAAGCCATTGCTCATACGGTATTGCAGTAAGGGTGTCTGGGAAATGACATACAAATGAGCACAGTTTCAGCTTTTGCTGCAAATCCATTTTGACATAGACCCCTATAGGTTTATGCCTGCAGCATTACACGGGTATTCAGCACAGCCTGGGTTAAAGAATTGCATTGCCAGTAAACCTACACACAGATCAGCTGTTTTGACATTTTAGGTCTCAGTGTGAGGCTGGTTATAATGGCTTTGCAAATTGAAGCTGGAATTTGAAAAGTCAGAATAACCAGCATCACACTGATGAGACCCAAAAGGTCGAAATAGCTGTCTGTGGGTAGGTTTACTGGCTATGCACTTAACCCAGGCTGTGCTGAACACTGTGTAATGCGGCAGGAATAAAGCTCACAGGGGTCCACCTCAAAATGGATTTGAAGCAAAAAGGTGACAATGTGTGCTCATTTGCATGTAATTTCCCAGAATCCCTTGCTGCAGTGGAAGCAATATATGCTAGGAGATAACGGTGAAAAGCAGGGTTGCAAACCTGTCTGAGACATGTGAATATGTTCACAAGTAATTTTTCATTTGCTGTATGCTATATGGTGGAGGTTTTTTGTCACTTTTGTTTATCCACCATAACTTATTTAAAGTGTGGTTGAAACTTAGCAATGTGCAATTGCTTTTTTTAAACTTGCAAAACTATTTCGTGAAGCAATTTTGAAGACATTCACACATCCCTCGTAAGGAAGGATGCATACTATTTTAAAGCTATTAAAAAAAAAGAAAAAAAGAAGAAGAAGATTATTGTAGAGATAACAAATGACTACTGTATATTCAAATTTTTAAAAACAGCAATTGAGGATTTTAAATACTATAGTCACCAAAAACAGACATCTCTAGAGTGGAGGATTTATGCAACAGTCGCATGATCCTGAATAGGTTATTTATTATTATTACAATTTAAAATGTACACTACATTATTTCCACTTCAGACTCCTATTCCTTCCACAGTTTAGTTATGTTGATTTCATCTTCCACCCAAAGTAACTACCATGGTTTGATAACTTGCCACAGCAGATTTTTTACATCCTCTTGATCAATCAATAGAAGGACTTGTGAAATACTCAAACAAGAGGTGGTAGAATAACTATTTTGGCTCATTTATCAGTGACACACATTCAGCACAGAGATTGAGGGTGGTGTAATCAATATGTCCAAAGAAAGTTTGTTTGACCTCTTTTCAATGTGGCCAAATAAGTATAGCCATGGCTGGTCCAGATTATCTTTCTGCCGTCTTGTCACGCAAGTACTAGTAGCTACAGGCAGTGACAGGCTATCCTGTGGGGTTTACCCCCCCTCACGCAGCCTCCTTGAGTGGCAAGGGAGGAGGTGGCATTTGGTCTGTGTTGCAGCCAATCATGGTGCAGACTCTCTGCCTTCCCTTTTTGTACTAGGGAGGATGCCTTTCAAATGATAGAGTCAGTACCCTCCCACACTGGGAAGGGAGAGGAGCTCAGCCCCTCCTGGGGCTGAGTGAATCAAGATCTGTGCGAAGCACAAGGCTTCAACACTTTCTGCTTGCCAGCACCATCCATGGGCCTGAAACCCATTTCCACTATATGCAAACGCTGTTATACCATCTGCAGTGGCTGCATCAAATAGAGACCCCTTTTATATACTGTACTTCTGGCTACGTCACAGTCTATTGGACAGAAGTAAAGGAGAAAAGAACTGTCATGGTAGAGACTGCCTGCAGCTCTGCTGTAGCCTGCTATGACTGGAGGCACTGTCACCAAATGAAAAGAACCTGAGGATCACCTAAAGCCTGTCCTGTTCCCCACATAGCGGAAGCTCATCTCTCCTGGACCCTCACAGGTAACCAGCACCACGCGTACCTGTAGCCTAGGCAAAATTTTCCAGAGGGAGGCTGGGGGGGAACAGTGCTACATATGGAGGCGCTGCTGAGATGCAGCAACAGGGCAGGCTTTTAGAGACTTTGCAGCCAGCAGCAGTAAAAGAGGCCAGGGCCGGGACTCTGATGCTCCACCATGGACCCTGGGCACCCATCCACGTTAAGTAAGGAGGGAACCACTCACTGATGCGACACCAGGGAGGGGGCTAGCCTAGACTCTTACCGAAGGAAAGACTGTGTTGGGGCATAGCCTGAGGGCAACTTACCAGGGAGCGTGAAGACCCTTCATCAAGTTCAAGACAGGTACGGGCACTTTCAGTTGTAGGCTGGGGACCCTGTGTACGACGAACTGTGCTAGTTGGGGCGCACCCTGAGGGTATGTTACCAGGTAGTGTGTACCCAGGGAGCTGTTAAAAAAGAGAAAAAAACTGGGGCCAGGACTCCTTTCAGTTGCTGATGGAGACCCTGGGTACCTGGAATAGTGTTATGGGGGCGCACCTTGTGGGGAAGCATCCAGGGAGTGTGAACCTCGCATCTTGTTCAAAATAGGAACGGGCCCCTTTCAGTTGGAGCTGGGGGACCCTGTGCACCTGTTATGGACTGGAAACGGGCCCCTAAGTCGTTACCAGGAACCCTGTGTACCTCTAATGTAATGGACTTTGCTGTGCACTCTAGTATGGAGTACATAGCATGTACTGCACAACCAAGATGGCGTTCCTGCCGAAATCCACGGGACCGCATGGCTTTTGCAAAAGCAAGCTGCAAATTTTGCAAAACAAGTTGTATCCTTTTTGTCGGCAAACGCTGACACCACCCATTGTTGTGACTGGCTCAGCCGGAGCTTGGTCACTCCTTGGTCTGCCCAGCCCCACTCTGTGTTCCACCTAGGGGAGGGGCAATACACCAAGAACCAATACAGGACTCTGTTTCTGCTATGGGAGGAGTTACTTTAGTTCTGCGGAGCTGTGAGAAGAAGGTCAACTGTCCCAGGGATAAATAGCTGAAGCCCTTCGTGAGAAGGTGGGCGAGATTAATTTAGGGGTGAGAGTCCCTAAGGGCCCCTCTGTATTTATAAGGAGGTAGAGCTCAGTGAGCCTAAAGTTTGGGTACTGCCTGGTCAGGAAGCGAACCGTGAGATCCTGAAGTTCAGTAGAGCCGACAGGGCTATCTTTAACCGGTACTGTCAGTCTCATGGATACACCTTTCCATATGTACCTGAACCACTTATGGATGAGATAGATAACAACCATCAGGAGTGACTCAGACCGGCTGTTGAAAAAAACATTAAGACCAAAACTTCTGATGACAGATATATTACTGACTCCAAAACACGTTCTGTTATGGACTAATGGCTAGTGGGTACATGTATCTACAAAGATAGGGTAGAAGTTAGGCAGTGCCCTGGTCCTCCCAAGGTGAATTACGTCTGGACCAAGTTATTTGATGGGCGAGTAGTTAAGAAGCCCGACCCTAAATATTATAAATGAGGGTTTCCTTTTTCTTCCCGTTGGATGAATAGCTACGTATTCATCATCGTTGTAAACCAGTGAATGATATGGGTAATTGTCTGCATAACTGTATATGGTTATGTTATACATCTGCGGTAACCTGTTCTGTTTTGCAGGCTTCAGGTTACTGGATGGTGCCCAAATTGGATCCCTGTGAGGACATGGGAATTTTCACCTAGGGGAGAGTGTAGCCATGG
Organism: Ascaphus truei; assembly: GCA_036426205.1. NCBI lineage: Eukaryota > Metazoa > Chordata > Amphibia > Anura > Ascaphidae > Ascaphus > Ascaphus truei. The sequence goes on from CM071570.1 coordinate 211,699,999, forward strand.
CTGGTCCAGACTATCTTTCTGCCCTCCTGTAATGTAAGTCCTAGTAGCTACAGGCAGTGACAGGCTATCCTGTGCTGGGGAATGGGAAAAAAGGTTTAAACACATATATTCCTCGTCTCCCAGTGTGCTACTTAGATATATGTTGTAAGTCCAGGAGTTCACTACTGCATTTTCTCTAGGGTTCTATCTGTGAACCATACTATTCAGCTAGACTTACTAGTTTCATGTACAGACTTTACTAAAGTGTATCAATTTAGCATACTGATGGCAAAACAGGAATTGTACATATTAACTAGTGGAACAGGTTTAATAATATATATTCCTTGTCTCCCAGTGTGCTACGTGTATATGTGCTGACAATTCAGAGATCTAACACTGCATTTCCCTCTAGGGGTTTGTTCGGTGGGTTTAACAAATTATAAGATCAACCACTACAGTGTTGCAATATTGATACATCATATCATTTTGCTGGCTATATATAGCTCACATATATAGATGTCAGATGCCTTAAATAAGGCACTGTCCTTGCTACAATAATTGAAACGTCTTCTTGTGACCACCATGAAAATAGATCCAGTGGTTTAAACCCTTTTTGAAGTGAGATAGAGTCATTATCTGATGGATCTTGTAACCTTGTACATTGCAACAGTTTACACACACTGTATATAAAATCGTGATTATGAATGATATATTGTGCTGATTATATACCACCAAGCACTGAGTTACTTTATTTCACTTGACAACAAAAAGAAAAAAGTGAGAAGCGCAGACAGTAGGGGTTGTGCCCCTCTCCCTGGCTATTCTGATCACCCCCCCCCCTCCCCCCGGCTCTTCGATCCCCCCCCCCCCCGGTTCTTCCGATCATTCCCCCCCCCCCCGGTTCTTCCGATCACTCCCCCGAGCCCGCTCAGAGCCGCGCTCTAGCGTGCGTGTGCCGCCTCTGACTGCCATGCTTCTGCCGCCCGCAACCTGCACGCTGCTTGCTGCTTGAGGTAGGGGAAGAAAGGGAGGAGGTACATGCAGGGGGTGGTGTAATGTGAGGGACATGGGGGGGGGGGTGGGTGATGTGGGGGGTGATGTGGGGACATGGGGGGGGGGTGATTGAGGGACATGGGGGGGGTGGATCTGAGGGTACGATGTCAGGTGGGGGTGAGTGTGGACATGCAGGTGTGGGGATGATGTGAGCAAGCGGTGGGGGTGTGATGTGTGAGACATGCAGGTGGGGTGATGTGGAGAATGAGGTGGGGGGTGATGGTGAGACATGATGGTGGGGGGGGTGAGTGTGAGACATTGCAGGTGGGGGGTGATGTGTGAGACATGCAGGTGTGGGGGTGGTGTGAGACATGCAGGTGGGGGGGATGATGTGAGACATGCAGTGGGGGGATGAGTGTGAGAACATGCAGGTGGGGGGTGATGTGTGAGACATGCGTGGGGGGTGATGTGTGAGACATGCAGGTGGGGGGATGAGTGAGACATGCAGGTGGGGGGGATGATGTGAGACATGCAGGTGGGGGGTGATGTGTGAGACCGTGCCAGGTGGGGGGGTGATGTGTGAGACATGCAGGTGGGGGTGATGTGTGAGAACATGCAGGCGGGTGTGGGTGACTGTGTGTTGAGACATGAGGTGGGGGGTGATATGAGGGAGATGCAGGGGGGGGTGATATGAGATGAGCAGAGATGCAGGGGGCGGTGATATGAGGGAGATGACAGGGGGGGTGATGATATGAGGGAGATGAGGGGGGGGGTGATATGAGGGAGATGCAGGGGGGGTGATGTGAGGGAGATGCAGGGGGTGCTAGAGGAAGATGCAGGGGAGTGGATATGAGGGGGATGAAGGGGGGTGATAGAGGGAGATGACAGGGGGGTGTATGAGGGAGATGCGGGGGGGGGGGGGGAGGTGATATGAGGAGATGCAGGGGGCGGGGGGGGTGATATGAGGGAGATGCAGGGGGGGGTGATATGAGGAAGATGCAGGGGGAGGTGATATGAGGGAGATGCAGGGGGTGGTGATATGAGGGAGATGCAGGGGTGGGTGATATGAGGGAGATGCAGGGGAGGGTGATATGAGGGGTGCTGGAGGAGATATGATTTTACCCGTGCGGCCCGATTTTTAAAAAATATTTATGGGGGGTGTCTTTTAAAAATGTATTGAGGCGGTGTGGGTCTTTAAAAATGTATTGGCGGGGGCATTTTTAATTTGTATTGGCGGGGTGGGGTTACATGTATTTAGAGGGATGGTTTTTTTTGGTATGTATTTTGTGGGGGCACTAGTAAGAAAAAATCAGCTGACATTAAAGATTTTCTTTCTATAAAGCGGTCCCATTGCGTATGTTAAAGCGGGGTATGCCTGTATTCCATTCTACGTCTCCCTCTTTAGCCTGTTTTCTATTATACAAGGAACTCTCAACACACAATTAACATTTCATGTAATACCTTTTTGCTTGGGTTTCTACAATGCAAAATGTATTGTAAGAATGATGATGTATAAATGGGACAGGCTTAAAGCTTACTCAGTGTGAAGGTCTCTTTTCACACAAAGAGTGAATTTTCCTCTAAGGCAGTGGTTCTTAACCTTTTTTTTTTTATATTGTACACCTCTGTTAGGGATTCGTGGAACAAATATTTTCTAATGAATAAATCTTATTACCTACTCAGACTACCAAAACTGTTTAACCGATCCCAGGCATTATGGTGTCCTGAGCTTATGGGGGCAACAAACGCTTAACAAGGCCCCAAACTGCACCTCAGTGTGTGCACACAGCATGGGTGGTACAGATTGGGATGCTTGACCGCGACCAAAAGCGCCGGTGGCATTCCATCGCCAAACATGTCGCCATCAGGACAAGTCCCCGACAGGACACGTGGCTGCAGGGCAGCTCGGCGCTTGATATTTTGCCGCGATGTTGGCTACGCGCTCCCGTGCCTGACCACAAGTTCCAACAAGCCAGCTCTGATAAGCAGCAGCAGCAGAGAAAACGAAGCATTACTACTGGAACAATAGTAAAGAACTTACAGTGTGTATTCCGTAAAAAAATGCTTATTTATTGGTCATAAAGACAAACAAAGCGTAGGTGTTGTCCCACCAACGCGTTTCACGCTGTAGCGCTTTCTTATTGTCCGACACTAGCGCAGCCAGGACTGGACAAGGCCTATCCACCACCTCCCCACCACTCCACCTCCTAAGGTAAAGGCGGGGATTGTGTCTAGAGAATTTGAGTGGTGGAGGGGGAGGGGAAATGAATGTGAGAGGAGGTGGGAATGTGTTAGAGATGGAGGATTGAGTGTGAGGATGTGGCGATTGAGAGAGAGAGGAGGGTGGGAGAGAGTGAAAGGAGGAAATGACCCTTGAGAAGATAAACAGATAAGTACTGTATTTAACTAGATCATTTGTCAAGTTGGATGTAGCACTAGGACATTTTGTTCTATATATGAGGTCACAATCCTAGTAGCACTCCTCTTGACAGAAATATACATGATGTGGTGGGAGGGAGGAGAGGAGAGAGAAAAAAAACGGGGTGAGTGAGGAAGAGTGACAGAGGAGGGGCGAGTGTGAGACAGGTGAGGAGAGAGGCCAGTGAGTGGGGGGAGAGAAATAGATGGGTCAGGAAGATGATGAGGGGGGGGGAGTGTGAGAAGGTAGAGATAAATAGAGGTGGGTGAGAGATCAACTGTAGGTGTGTGAGGGCCCAAAAAATGTACATCTCAAACCCATTACAGTGCGATCCACTACAACACGGATCCACTTATAACACGGTCTGAGCGTGGCTCCTATTTTCAAGCAAAATCCCGGCAAATCAGTAGCAGTAGCAGTGTTTCTAAATCCAAATCGCACTTTTGTTTACAGTTCTAGTTGGAGCACATTAAAGCTACTACGTTTCCGCTTACTCGCTTTTTTGTTGCCGCCAGCACGCGTGCGCACGACACCGGATGGGTTGCAGGGAGCTCTGTAACTTTCGCACTTCTCCTGTGCGTGGGACTTCCTAGTGCGCGGTTCTCTCTGGTGACTATTGGTGTGGGTGGCAGGATGAGCCTGTGGGTGGATAAATACCAGCCGAGTTCCTTCAGCAAGCTTGACCATTACAAAGAGCAGGCAGTGCAGCTCCACAGTTTGGGGAGGCAATCCGGCGATGTATTGCAAGGGAACCACTCTCATTAAAAGGAAATCCCATTTACTACAGGGAAACACACACACAAAGTCACACACACATATAGCGCCTCCGCGATGGCTGACCCGGACCTCATATCTATGGTGTTGGATCCCCAGCACCCTGCAAAGCTGCTCCGGGCAAGTCCTGTGTGGGGGTGCCACTGCGCCTCCGGGTCTGGGACAGCTGGGAGAGTTATCCCAGTTCTCCTCTCCCCCTCCGGTGGACGCGGGGCCCCATATTATGTGGGCCCCAAGGACTGCGTTATAATGGGGGTCAGCTGTAGTTACCCCACTGATATTACCATCCCCCTCCTCTTTCTCACTCTTCAATGCTGCATTCTCACTCAAACTATTTTTTTACATTCAAGTGTTAAATGTCTCATTTATGAAGTTGTAGTTGTTAAGTGCACTTGTCAAGCGATTTTGCCTAAGTAGCTATTCAAAAAGCTTCGATAACATGGCAAAATCGCTTGAAAACTGATTTTTGATGATCGGTAGCACTCTTGCTATTACAATCCACGTGGTAGATCAAAGCAGTTGCTGGGTTAAACAGTCGCATTTTTTTCTCTGGTAGAGGGGGTGGGTGAAGCTTGTAGTTGCCCCAGGATGTGTGGTTAGGGTTTCGGGAGGAGTTAACCCCTTCATTACCTTAGCCATTATGACCACTAAGGAATTAAGGGGTTAACCCCTTGTGAGGCCTAACCACCCATCTCGGGGGAACTACCCCATGCCTCCACTCCCTCTATCACCAATACCACCACACAGGAATGGGTAAAAGAGCTATACGCCAAATATGGCAATTTGTGCTGTTGCCAATTCAAATATACAATACAGTGCAATAAAGTATACAATACTATAAAAAAAATACACTAGCCATTTTATCCATTGATTGTCCCTGTTGCTACTTATGCATAGACAGCAACACTGGCAACCTACTGTACTACCCATCCTCTCTACCCCACCAGCCCCCTCCCCGCTAACACACAGAGTAATGGACAAAAGCCTAATTACTCAGATCTATGACTCGGTTGAGAACAAACGTAACCACAGTTTCAATCAAATCGATGGATAAAATGGATATTGTATTTTGTATTGTATTTTTACTTTTTTAGCTTGCCAGAGATACGGGTACCCTTTACGGAGGCCTGTACCACGGAAAGCAGGGGTCCCCGGACCTGAAATGAATGCGGCTCAGCTCTAGAGGCCCCCTGCTTCAATACTATGTTATTAAAATGAAAACTGCGCGATTGCCTGTAAGAGCTGAGCAGAAAGATGCAGCTTCTCTCTGTGCAGCTCTTCCAGACTGCTGGAGCGAAATCGAATGTTAAGTTAATTTCACTCATTAAGCAAATACAAACTAGTGCGGTATCGCATTTTTTTAATACCAACCGCAAATTTTTTTTTTTTTAGATTTTTCTTACGGAATACTGGTTTTACACAAATTTCATAGCGTCCGGTAGGAACATGCCAACCCAAAGACGTTGCAATCAACTTACCGAAGTTTAGTGCATAGGCCCTAAGGAACAAGTTCACGCTCGGTTAATTTAAAAAAAAAAATTTTTAAGACGAGTTTGGAATTAATAAATTATTTATTATTTTTGTCTTTATAGTTCGGATGTTTTCTTTTGAATGCCCTATATAGGGTTCTGTTCTTCTTGGGTACATGTCATAGGAATAACACTGATGAGTTAATATGGTGACATTCATTTGCCTTGCAGAGTGCGCAATCCATAAAAAGAAAACAATTATTATTCCCTCTGTTTGAACACTGTACAGTATATTCATACATAACACATACTCACTACTAATGCAAGTTAATGGGATTGATCTTCTGCATTGTGCTACCAAATCACTCTCAAACCATCGATTACACATTCTCCAGTATTGTTAGCAGTAGTTAATACATTTTGAAAACACCCCAATGGTGCAACTTCTAGATGCCGACTTGTAGCTTGCCATTCTCAAAACAAAACATCTTAGTAGTGTGAAGTCTTTAAAAGTGTTTCAGCATAAACTTATTATCCTGGAACTTCACCGTTTTACAGAATCGCCCACTGAATAAAAAAAATTGTCTTTGCAAAACACAAGTGAAGAAAAGACAAGCTGTTTTGCAGTTTTTGTTGGGACTGAGGAGCAAGGGAGTTACCACACGAACTGCCTACCTTGCACGTGGAATGTAAACTTGGTGGCTAAAATAAAAGCCAAACTGAGAATGTTCAACAATGTGGAACTCCTTGTCTAGAATACATCTAATGTACTACAAAGATTTTTTTTTTTAATGGTTAGACTGCTCTAGGAGCAAGAGAAATAATTAAATCCCTTTTAATGGAGACTGTATGATTCCTGAATAAGCTATTCAGTTATATGTAGCCCTGGTAAGAAATGGGGCTATAGTTCTATCCTCCTCCTGGTATAATTCCTGAAAAGGGCAGGTTGCCAGGAGTTATCATGGGTTTCCCCCACTTCAAGCACTTGCCCTGAATGGTGGAGGTAGGTCACCTGACCCTGTGTCCAATCAAGAGACACAGGGGCGGTGCCTGCTGAGATCATAAAGAGCAGTGCACTTCCTATTTAGTGTGACACAGTAGTCTGTCAGAGTGTGTCAGAATAGAGTGAGTTAGTGTTAGGGAGGAGAGGAGTGATCAGCTCATGAGTAGAGCTGATATAGCTAGTGAGTTATAGGTGGACCAAATACCTCTCACCCTGCTTAGGGGGTGAGGGAAGAGCTAGCCCCACTCTGGATGCCCTTTGGTCCAGAGTGGCGGCAGGGACCATCACAAGGGAGAACGGTTAGTGGACTGTGCATCAACTGTACCTGTCGGCTGCTGCTCCTGCTCAAGAGAATAAAGAGTCTGCTGGTTTTAAAGATAACCTTGTGTGAGACTGGAATCTCTCATCCCTGGGAGAGGGATTTCTGTGGTAGGGATTCCACCCCGTATTCCTGGGGCTTACTACAGATGGAGGCGCTGCACCATTGAACGAGAACGAAGGCATTCACCCCAGTAACCTGTTCCTGTTGTCCCCCATGTCATCGCGGGAGACTCAGGCCGTCCTGTTGCCAGCAGGTATGCACCACACAGAGACATATAGCCAGACCCCAGAACACCTTAGGGGGCCCGATCTGCGATTGGGTGGGGAGTATGGGTTATATATACAACACATTTAACAGGTGAATCTTCAAGAACAAGTCCTAAGCGGTGGTAAGTGACAATGCAATTAGAAACAAAGTATTCCCTCCACAGAGAGAAAGGAAAAAGCCCCAATTGTGTGCACTCGAAAGCTATTCAAATTGGACTAATTAGCTCAAGTTCAAAAGCATACTAAAGGAAATACATGTTACAGTATTGAGTTAAATATATACACATAAGAGGCTGTGGAATGTAGCAATCCCCTAATTGGATCAACGTGGTGAAAACTAGTTGGTGGTTAAAATAAATCTTTAATATTGTACTTTGTACACATAATAAAAAGCTGGGAGACAACATCTGAGTGCTACTGTACAATGTTAAACAATCAGACCAATTATTGCTTACAGTGTGTGGTAAAAAAAAACCCCAGCTAAACGTGACAATTGGTTCCTTAGGAAGTAGGTTCAGAAAAATAGCGCAAATCAATCTGAAGACCAATAGCTCACAGTGTGTCAGGAACAAATTCAAAGTAGCAATTTAGGCTGATTGGGGTAGACTCGCTGTGTTGTATTCACCTACAGTACTATCAGCAAATAAATATCAATTTGTAGGGCAATTGCTAGATACCAGCAAATGGTTGATTAATTGATGTAATTATAAGAGGGGTTCCTCTATAATCAGGGTCACAGCAGACTGCCAGTGAAATTCCCCTGGTTGGCACTTGCATGTACAAAATGAGCAAAGAATGCAAGTAACAAGAACCCAATCAGCATTGCTGCTCACCACACTTAATCTAACCCTTATAGTAGGTGGTAGGTGAAATGGATGGAGTAGAGGAAGATAAAGAGTGTCCCTATTAAGAATGCCCTATATTTGCTGCAATTACTAAAAAAAGACTCTGTTTAGCATGGTAGTAGCAGCATTACACAGATCGGTGCGACAAACCACATAATTACAGCTACGTACAGCACAGGATGAAGCGGATTCTGTTCCCTAATTTACCAATACCCAAATGAGATGGTTTACATCAACTTTGACTTGGTGTTTCATCAAGTGTTATGGCTTGTTTGTGGTGTTTGTGGATGTAAGACGACTGCACGATGTACAGTACAAAGCTTTTTAAAACCAAGTGCAATAATCATGAATTTAAATTCAAGATATAATAATATGGCATTGGGAGCACTGCCAAATAACATTACACTTTATAAGACCACGCAAGGCAGCTTGTACATCCATCAACATTTAAAAGGTCATATGCATCATCATAAACAAATATTTATGATGGTTTTGAAATGAACATAACCAAATACAGGTACATACTGTAGTGAGAACATTAAAGCAAGCACAGGAAACAGTGCGCAAATACTCCCAGGTTTATGCAAATGAAAAAAAGTGCAACGCAGCCAATGATAAATATCAACAAGGAAAGGGAACTAAAGGGGATAAAACACCTCCTCCCACTCACATAAGGCCTCTGTAGCTGTCTCTTACCTGCTCTCTGGCAACGCAACATCACATGACGCCACTGATGCCGAAGAGAAGGTAAGGGGTTGGGCGCGAGCAGGCAGGGGACGCAAACAAAAAACTTTGCGCACCGCTGCTATAATGTATTGCCCCTTTAAATCTGCAGACCAAGCAATATCCTACGTGTTTTTTTTTCATAAATCAGTTCTGTACTATGAGAAAATACTTGTATTTTTTTTTTAAACAACTCTGAATTACATTTTTAATGTACTGTCGCGGCCGAGTTTATTCTAACATTTGCCCGGTCTCGGCCGCGACAGATACCGGGCCCGCGCCGAGATGTCTCGCACGCGCGCCGGAGCCTCGGAGGATCGGTCCTCCGATCGAGGCATCCCCCTCCCCTCTCCGGGTCCACCGGGTCCTCCGGAGCCCCCCACGCCATCCTCCACTTCTCAGGACACCAGGGCTCCCTTCGGGGAGCCCTGGGCACGCACGCCGTGCACGCACGCTCCCGATGAAGCGTGACCGCGCATCGGTGACGCGCGGCACGCCGAGGGGATTCAACATGAAAGCCGGGAAACCTCGCGGCTTGCGGCTCTAGCCGCATTAGAATAAACTGTGTCGGCACTGTATTACAGTATAATGCAACCAGTATTTTTTGTTCCTATAGCAACCATTTACAAAGTCACATCACCTTCCTATTCTGAAACAGGCTCTGGCACACCCCTTTTTGAGCCCTGCCCTCTCTCTAGCCTCTCACCAATTGTATCTAATGACTGCCTGGTCACATGATCTTCCCCACAGAACTTTGCATCTTTGGTCCTCTTCTGCTGCACTGACAGCCATTTAGTGAACCCTCGAGCCAAATTTTCGCCGACCGACCACAGGAGAACAGATCGATCGGCAATTTAGCAAATTACTCAGCGGTGTGTGGATTGTATTGATGCACAAATTGAAGGGGAAAAATAAAAAAAGAATAATGGCAGCTTGGACTGCTGCTTTAAAGTAACGTTTCACGTATTTAATTTGAATTGAAATGTTTTGAATTTCTTTGGGATCACTGGATTGAAACATAGCTGCTACTTGTATGTATCTATTTGACTAATTATGGCTTAAAAAGCAGCAGTTTTTTTCATACAGCTGTGGAAGACTGGTCCATTGAGACCTTTCTCCCTCCATTACATTGTGCTGTGTGTATTTTTAGTTGTTACAACGAGGTAAAAAACATATCTGAATTGTCTGTCTGCAAGCAATCCTGTGCTATGTGTATTTTTAGTTGTTGTCTTTAGTCTAGTCTTAATTAAATTAACTTACACTAACACTTAGGCATGACAAGACCCTGTTGAAAAAACCATCTGTGTTAATATGCCTCACATGTGCTAATTAAGGTGGCTGGGCTGAAATAAATTCTGTCAGGTGACTTATTAGGCCTTTATAAGAGCAACCAGAGCAGCCCTAGCTGTGAAAAGCAGGCCAAGATTCAAAGTGGCCCAGTTTTAAGTGGCATGGTCGAGTTTAACAGGGAGTTCAACAGGAGGGAAATAAGGGGACTACAGAACACCTACGGACCCTCAATCCTGGATGTGATCTACGCTGGAAAGGTGGACATTTTCTATCCCAGACCACACATCTCAGCATTAAACAGCTGCTGCCATGATGCTGCTACTATTTATATTTGCTCTGACCTCGCTTCTTTTCAAAATACACATTTCTTTCTACCAGCCACATGTCTCCATCTCTATTCATATATCTCCATCTTCTTTACCCCTCAATAAAAAACACCCACACAAATCCTCTATTCACACCCTCTATCTACTCCTTCCTGCTGCTGGGGATCTCCCCTAAGCCTGAAGCCAGACATACACACCTGATCTCACCTACGCCTCCCTGCCATCTCTTCCCCTTTAAATGGTGTTAACCTTTTCATTTAACACTGACTAACCTTAAAACTCACCCCACTAATCAAGCATCCCAATAGCCTGCACTCATGGCTATTGTCCCACAGTCACTTATACCATCCATTGTGGACAAGCACACCCATCTACAGCACTTATTCCCTCACCTGCTGTCTCTGTAAGTTTCCCCTCAAACCTCTTAGATTGTAAGCTCTTTGGGGCAGGGATTTCCTTTCCCATTGTCTGATTTTTGCTGCACTTATTGTATTTTTAAAATTGCCTGTACTGTATTCTTTGTGAAGCGCTGAGTACACTTTTGGCGCTATATAAATAAAGACATACAATACAATTCAATTACAGAGATAAATGAGAAAACTCACAGTTAGTGTTAGGACCTGCAGAGTGGTCATGCCTTGGTGTGGCTGCAGGGTTATAACACTTTGGTCAAAGAGTTTAAATGACCCTTACTTATGAGAAGAAAGTGAAAAAACAAATTGGGTGGGTGCCAACAATATAAAGTGCACTAACTAGTGCCATCAAGTGTTTGTGAACGTGTAACTATTGAATACTAGTGACAATACAAAACACATGCAAATAAACAATATAATATCATAGATGTGCCATATCTAATAATATAAAGTGATGAAGTGAAAAGAAATATATATTGAAAAAATGCAGCTCAAACAACTTTAATGGATGTCTAGGGACTCCACTCAGCAGAATTCGTTTTCAGAAGTAGGGGAGCGCAGATGTCATATTTGTGTATGCAAAGAAATAAAAAACAACATAGTGCAAAAAAAGTTTTTAAACCAAATATTTGGCAATGTGTGCAGAGGTTTCTCATGATTGGAGACTCACCTGATGCTAGTAATAAAGATGCATTTAAAAAAACCTGTAGTTTTTGACTGGACTCGGGTGTTTTGATGTACGTAGGTAAAGATTTTCACTTGAATGTAGTGACCTCACTCAGATGGCACCAATAGTGTCATAAAACATTAGACACATAAGAGGTTGGTGCGCGTTCAGCTCCGTTCTCCACTGCCTCCTTTGCCTCCGTATCAGACCCGATGCGTAACTTCCGGTCTGTGACGCGTCTTGGATCACGGGGATGCCCGGTTAGAGGAGGGTCACTGCAGCAGGCTTCCTTCAATCGGGGCTGATTCGGAGTCCTCTGATACGTCACAGCAAACACAGACTCTACGCGTTTCGCTGGTTAAGCTTCGTCAGGAGTCATTAGAAGACAAACGGCCAAGTATTTAACAATATATATTTTTGTTCATATTGGATGTAGCAATGGGAATTTTTCTCTTTTGGTGTATAAAATCCGTATTCCCCATTATGCAGATACTGATGTTTGGAGTTAACCTGCACTAAATGACTTGACATGGTTTTATGAATAAAATGTGTAACTCAGCACGGTTAAAATAGGGCAGTTCATTATTGGACGAATGTGAACTAAGGACAGTTCATGCTAAACAGGTTAAATGTAACGCATTGATACACACACACACACACACACACACACACACACACAGGGAGAAAAGCACACACCACCACACACACACACACATATAATATATATATATATATCAGACATGGTACAGATCAATGTTATAAAACACACAACTCACATGCTCCAGCAACTCACATGCTCCCAATGAATAAAAGGCAATATGACCACTCTGGGTCCTGCAGCCGCGGCGTTCCATACACTCCATCAGGTATCTGGTCACTGACGGGTTAAGCAGGATTCCCCTTCAATGGCTCAGTCCTTGTAATCCCCGGCTGAGTTGGCAGTCACCGATATATTTTTTAATATATATCTCAAGTATTTAAAAAAATTCAACTTGCGTATAAAAACTTTGAATCGTTTTACAAAACATTATTTAATGTCTCTTGGTCGCAGTGCGTTGTCAGTCATTAAAATCAGCGACAAATTGTTGTTTTTGTTTCTACTGTAATTATGTGGCTATAATTAGTTAGATGCAGGTTTCAAAGACAGCACTTTCTCTAGAGAAAGGTCCACAGTTAGGACCGAAAACGTTGATCGCTTCAAACTAGACACCTCATTTATTGAAGACCAGGGGACCGCTCCCTTTGTAATCTGCATCTGATTTATCCGAGATTCTTCAGAATTACCCGGCACCCGTGTCAGTAAACTCGCTTGATTTAGCGAGTGCTCCTCTTCTTCCTGATGCTATTATTAGTTCAACACAAACATATATGCAGCTCTGTTTGAATTGAGACAACACAGAGGGGGAAAAAAAAAAATGTAACAGGATGTACAATACTGTACTGAAGTAAAAATGTTACCTTAGGGGTGATTGAATCTTTTACCTGCAGCGGGGGAATGCCCCTGTGAGAAGAAATGGATCCCCATTGAATAGAATTGTTTCATGCTGACTGACGACATACTTCAGGTTGTTTTATGTATGTGTTTTGTTTGATCAATAGACATTCTGTTGATCTTTAGGTCCATATTTACTATACGGCTCACGCCAAGGCCCATTACCAAGTATATCCGGCCTTTAGCTTTGAATGGACACAATTCTCAATGCTAATGTGTTATGATTACATCACCTCACAGTCTAAGTTTTTAATGAGTGCGATATGGCAGTTAAGGACACAAAGCAGGCAAAGAGTTAAAATCAGAACGCAAATAATGTAATCCTTTCCCTGATTATAGGTGGACAATCATTAAAGACTTTCGCCTAGAGTCAAACTCCGAAAAGGAAAAAATGCGATAGAATATAATTTTTTTTTTTTAAAAAAGCATTATTTTTATGGTGCAGGCTTCAACGTGTTAGCGTTAAAAATAACGCATTTTTAAAGACAGTGATATGAACGTGTTAAAATTACCGGACTCGCAATATTAACTACAGAAAAGCATGTAGAGGTGATGACCGGCGGTAATAATTTGCGGTATTTTAAGTCAAGAAATTACTGCCTGCTCTCAGGGTGGCATTACAGTCTAAATATACCCCAAAATAAGTTTTACTTGTCTACCAATTCTTCTCCCTCACCATTTCAGATTATCAGAATGTCATCAATACAGTATAGCAATGTAAACCGTTTCATGGTTTTCCTGTTTACAGGTCAGCACTCAGGTTATATTTTGTTCCCTAGCGCTGCGTCTTTTCTTTTGGCTTCTAGTTCTGCAGATCCAAAAGGTACCTTTTTGTTTGTTGTCTTGTATTCCCTTTGAACTATTTGTCCCCTGCTACAGTTGCTTTTGCATGTAGCACTGCAATTCTCGCAGCTAACTTTAGTTATGTATATTATTTTCCTAAGTACTTTTCACCCGCTGCCTTTTATTTGTTCCTTTAGCTACCATAGCCATTTGCATGTAGTTTGCACAATCCATATTGTTTTCCTGGTCTTATTTACTTGAATGTAACCATAAACACTGCCAGTTTTTATGTATTTCGGTCTCCTGTCTTTGGAGGGTTTCAATTGTTAAAAAAAGCTACAAATAATAACAATGTGTTGGCACCATGTAAACTTAAGGAACCTAAGGGACAGTTATTGTCAGATGCCAAAAAGTCTCTCTCGTAATTACAAAAGCAGTAGGAGCAAATGCTTGATGTGCAAATACATTGCACATCAGAACTCGTCTCCATTTCCAATAGCAAATGCTTTCAAGTTAAGGGTCATATCAACTGTCTCACGACTTATGTTGTTTATGAATTATATTGCACCTGTGGCTATCAATACATTGGGCGTACTAACCATTGGTTTAGTACAAGGTTTCTTGAGCATAGACGTAGCATAGTTAATGGAGCGTCTTCCCATAGTGTCCCGAGGCACTTTCTTTCTCGTCAAAGATCCTTGATGCCTTAAGCGTATGGGACTTGAAACGCTTGACTTGAAATTCTGTATTTTATTCAATGATTATTATCTATTGGATATTATTTGTTACTTATGGTTGTTAATATATATGAAGTGTAATAATGTAGGATAATTTTCGTCAATCTGCTTATTTGCACCCGCGGTTTATAGTGGTTGCTGTAACCAGACTGATGGTAACTTGTCAAATTGTGTATTGTACATTTAACTCAGTGATGTCTTTATATGGTTACCTAGTAACAATGTAAAGGGGGGTTAAGGCTGCACACCACAATATATAAATAAATACATACAGTTTACCGGTGCTGCTGGTTCAAGGAAGTACCTGCCAGGAAATTCCAAAGTACACTGAGGAAAAAAGAGAAATCCGTGGAGCGCTGGAGCTCTCTTTTTACCTAGTAACAAGGACATATTTAAACCAGCTTCCGATCAGAGTATATCATACCACTGAAGACACATCTCTGCCGAAATGCATCAGGTTAGGTAGTGATGACAATACGCCAACGACGATTGGTGAGACGAGTTAAGAGACAGAGTGGAGGGCAAAGCTCCGGTACAAACACGCTTAGATTTATTCTTTAGGACATTTCTATCCAATTTAGCCCCAATAGTTTTTGGACTATAACCACTGTCTGAATACTTCTCCTCGATCTTATATTACTGCAAACATGCAGCATCCTCGTGAGTTTCACATCTTGTGTAATGAAGAGTTTATCCTATAAGCGATTTTCTGCATACATATCCTCGTGATTGCATCTCTCTTTGATTTTACCTTATAATATTTTATACTGTATTAGACTATGGAGCACACACTAATTTTGTTGAGTTTGTGAGATAATTTACTGTACCCTATTAATAAACAAGAAATAAATGCTTAAAGTATAGTATGCACATGGGTGGTCTATGGAATGCATTTGTGGGTGTTTTAATGTAGACGTATACGTGTCTATGGAACACATATGTAGGTCATTTGGGAATGACAGATCTACTGTATAGTACTGTATCTAAACTTATATTTACCTTGATTATACACGGGCTGAAAATTGGGTGACAGCAACTCATTGTTGATGCACGGGATGCGCTGTACATAGGTGTTAGAGTTGATCACATAGTTGGAATGTAGGTTCACCTTGTTTTTGGGGTTGGTTGGTCCGTACTATTAATGGTATTGGGGCAACGTACTCGTGAAGAGGCAGGTTCTCGGTTTGGAGTAGGTAGTTGGGTGGAGACATCAGTTCTGGATTGTCTATTATCCAATCTCTTTCTCCTTTACAAGTTGCCATCATCGAACACGCCCATCCATGAATACGTGCAGGGCCCAGCACCTGCCCAGGGCACGGTATTCTAATAAAGCAATCAATGCTTAAGTTGTGTCGATTAGAATTCTTCTATCCTTTCTGGTTTGGTATTTTTGTGTAGTATGAGTACTTGTCAACAATATACTGATAGATCTCAGATAGAGACGCGCACTTATCTGTCTGGACTTGAATTGCACAAAATATCATATAGGCATAACTGCCAGATGGTCTTGTGTGGCATGGAGTAAGCGCCGTGACCCATCCCATGCCCAGTTCAGAAGTTAAGACAGATTAGGTAAATACCTAGTGGTTTTTAATAAAGTGTGAAACTGCAACAGTAGAGATTTACAAGGTAATTAGACATGTACATTTCATCTTCTCTTCAGACACATGCTAGGTTATTACTGCACTGTAGCATTCGAGTATCATAGGCGGAAATATTAAGTGCGCCACCTGTCGGCCTCGCACTGAACTGCAACAACACATAATTCTGTGTGACCACAAACTAGGTCCGTGCGGTTCAGCACGGCGAGGCCACGGATAAGGTGTGGACAACAAAGTGCTCAAACTGCACTTTAGCGCGACAGTTGACAGTTGATCATACATCACACTATATTTGTATATCGGCGTGGTTGAAGTAAAAGTCATTAACTAAATACTTTGACTACTGAGGATAAGGCGTTTAAATGTTCTTTTTGACAGGAAAAATTCCCTATTTAGAAGGAAGGTATTTTAATATGACACGTTCTGAACATTAGGTGTCTTTAATTAGTTTATCAATAGAAATATCCAGAAATTCCAAGTCAGGAAGTGCATTTTGTAACTTAATGAGTTTTTACCTCTACAACGATGACATAAATATGTATGGGTGCTAGGCACACGTCCAAAATATATGCAATTGACGTGCTAGCACAGGGGTGCGCAAACTGGGGGGTGCGCAAACTGGGGGGCACGCCCCTCAGAGGGGGTGCAAGATTGTTAGCGGATGGCATGGGGTTTACAGAGGCCCCGCGCGCTTCCCGAAGGCACTTAAATTAAATGCTGGGGAAGAGGCGAAGGCCTCTGTAAACTGCACTTACCTTGGCTCAGATGGCTTCTAGAGACGCGTCGTCATGGCATGACGTCATGACGCCCAGAACGCCGGAGCAGAGGTAAGAGGGGGGAAGCACGCAGAGAGGGGGACACCCGGCAGGGGGGAGCAGGAAAAAAAAAAAAGAAGATTGTGCTCCCCTGTGCTAGCATACAATTAATTATACATTACCCAGCACAAAAAAAACGTGATTCTCATTGCGGGATCGGGCTGGAGGAAGAATGCAGCACCAAGCAGGTAAATTGCAGGAAAAAGGAGTATTTAGAAGTCCATCCACCTAGCTAAAGTTTCAGTCCTCACAGGGACCAGATTTGCCCTGACGAATGAACATTATCCTCATAATAAACCAATGCAATCTGAGTTTCTCACACACAACCTAAATACATGTTAAAATATAGATGCAATAGCTTAAATTTATGTATAAATGGATATTTATTTTGCTATGTTGAGTGAAAAATGTTTCTTTATATCCGTCGCCAACAATAAGAAATACATTTCTAGCTTCATAAACCATTTTCTGTTGTAGATGGGTATTTGGTTCTATAATTTTGGATATTAAAGGATATATGAGCAATAGGAATCTTACTGTATAACTTTTTTTTTTAACCCTGAAGGAAAAAGGAAAATAGGAAATAAAAATAGCAATTGGAGACATTTCACTAAACCACCATTACAGTACTAGGCCAAACATTTAAAAAGTTACGGTGGGTAAAATAAGTGACAAAAAAAACTTTGTCGTACAGTGCATAGCAAATAAAAATACCAGTCGTGGGTACATTTGCATGTTTGCAACCCAGTCTTTCCCCATTATCGCTTAGCATACAATGCTTCCACTACAGCAAGGGATTCTGGGTAATGACATGCAAATGAGCACTGACCGCGTGTCACTCTTTACTTTTTATCCATGTGAACATGGACGCCTATAAGTTTACGGCTGCTGTATTACTCAGCGTTTCAGCACAGCCCAGGTTTTAAGTACTAGGCCCCAAATTCAGGAATTCTACTGTCCATTTTAAATCATAAAGCAAAATTGGATATCTATGTTCCTACTAAACTTCAACAAGAAGGATTAATGTGTATTTATACTAACAGACTCTCCTTTAAATAACACTTTAAATAAATATATAAAGAGAGTTTGTGCTTTTAACTCTCTTTCACAGTCAGGGGTTTTGTAATGTACTGCAAGACACGGTGTTGCAGGCTCCTCTGATGGTTGGTTGTGAAAGGGTTCCCATCCATCCAAGTACATCCTGTCTGAAAATGCCATGTTACACACACCAGGGGCAGAAGCAGTGTAGGAAAGGGTCTTTGATAAATAGTCTTATTTGTATATATTAATATGTTATTAAACACCCTGTTTTATACATTTAAAAAAGTTATAAAGACCCCAGTAAATTAGGGTGTGTTCCTGATAATCAGGGAGACTTGATTGACCAGTATGAGCATAACAGAGCATTGAGCTTCTAAAAGTAAAATCCCTAGCTTAAGGTATTAACATCTGCATTTCTCTAAAACAGGACTGGGCGAGTTCAATCTTCAAGGGATAAATACAGGCCAGGTTTTCAGGCTAAAACACTAGCTAGATTTACTTATATGTCAAATCCGACATTGCCTTCACTAATTGCAGGTTAATGATCTCATTATACTTACAATTGAAGGGATCCACAAGCAATTGAAGACACCCAGGGTTCATACGATTACCCTCGAGACTAGATTACTTAGAAGATTTGAGCTCAACGACTTCTCTAAGAAAAGAAGTTAGCAATAATATTAAGTTAACTTCAAACAACAAATTGAACATAGAAAATATGGAAAAACTAAGCAAAGGGAGATACCCAGGATTATCTGTACAAGTGGAATACCAATATATGCTACTATCGCCAGTCAGCACAGGGCCGATTGAAGGTGCAGTTTACATCTACTAGTGAAACGACTACCAAGGACTGCGCCGAGACAGCCCACGCCTCCAACAATGAAGGTGCAGGAGATGGCAGCAATACCCCAGCCCATGCAAGGCTCCAGTCACGGCTCCAACAAAGATGTTATCAGTCAATATTTCTCATTGCAAATGGTCTGATCTTGAAACTAAATTGTAGTTTAGGGGTCTCTCCTTTGTACCTACAGTCCTATACTAATGGGTATTGATAGACATGTTTCGCTTTTACCATTCATTGAAGCTAAAAGCATTTTTTCTACAGGTAATCAATCACAACCAGCTGATATTGAGCAAGGTGCTGATGTGTCACAATATTTAGTGCAGGTGGCTCAAAGATAACATTAACTCAGAAAATAAGTCATTTCTGCTCACAGATCATCAATACTGTCTGACATATTTCAGTACACGGTGATGAGACACTGCGAGGTTACAGCTCCAGAAACCAAAAGGCAATAATCTTACCAAACTAGAGACAATATCTGGAGGAGATTGAAGAATGATATCCTTAAGAAAGCAGATACAGGTGGGGCTACTGTAATCTGCGACAAAAAAAGATGACATCAGGGAAGCAATGAGTCAGTTAAATACCTTTACTCATTATGCCTCCCAAAATACCCTACCCTTAATTTCAAACACGACATTGACCTGGTTATTACACAGGTAGCTGGAAAAGGCTTAACCCATCACTCAGGGAATTATCACAAACCAAACATCCTGTTATCCCTGTTCTGTGTTTATTAACACAAATTCATAAGAGACTTCGTCAACCATCTGAAAGGCCCATCATCCTGGGGCATAATTCTTTATTACAACCACTGCTTGTGTACTGTATATTGATGCATTTCTCAAGCCACTGGCAACACAAACCCCATTATTCCTCAAAGACTCAACTGACTTCCTTAACAAATGAGGAGGTTTACAACTTGGTGATACGACTGTATATCTAAAGTGTATTCCCCATGAGGAATGGATTTCTGCTGTCCTACAATACTTAGCAGCCCATTTGGCCGAAAACCAACCTCACTTGAATTAACAACTACTGCAGCTTGTCCTGACAAATAAATTATTGAAACATTTGATAGCAAATGCTATCTATAGAAACAAGATACATCTATAGTGTCTAAATATGGCACCCTCCTGTACCAAACTTTTTATGGCTAATTTTGAAAAACAATGTGTATAACAATAAAAAAAAAAACTGTGTGTGTGTCAGCAGGACCCGTGATCCGCGGCGCGCTCGGCGCGGTCTCCATCTACCCAAACCCGTGATTAGGTGCCCCACTTTCCGCTCCGCCTGCGACACGTCTCACATCTGCTGGTACCAGCCGTCAGCCTAGGGGCGCTCGGATCCCGCGCTGGAGGTAATACCGTCCCTGCTGGCCCCGCCTCCAGCTACACCCACGCGGTGACATCACCGATGTGCAGCGCGCACCCGCTATGCGTGGTCGGCGCACGCATGCACCGAATCATCGCCTGGTTTCAAGGCTATTCCCCACACCTGCTGCTGACATCCTACCAGCCAATCTCAGCGAGGAATGCTGGTGAGTCTCATCCCAGCCTGCAGCTCATTGGACCATCTCCCTTTATATGCTCAGCCAGCCGTCTGTCAAATTGGCTGAGCATAACACTTCATCTGTGCAAAGTGCTGACTGCAATTCCTGCCTCCTTGCATATTGAACCTGTGTCTTGTATCCACATCCTGTCTTGTCTGACCTTGGCTTTCTCTGGACAAAGCTCTTCACTACTCCAGACCCCGGCTTACCTACGACGATCCGCAACTCTTCAACCCCGACTACGGCAAGTATCTGCTACCATTCTGACCTCTCCAACCCCGACCCGGCTACCACGAGCAATCTACATTCCGGGCGCGCCCTCGCGGCTGGAGGTTGGTGTTTCGTCAATCCCCACCTTGGCCCCACGGTCACGTCCTGTTTGTGGTGAATGCTTACTAAATTCTGAGACGGGTTATCCAGGTAAAGTACTAGCCAATGTCAAACAGATCTGTGAATGACAAAGTACTTCATTACTGAATGACAAAACTAGATAGAGGCAATGAGAAGACGGCCAGGGTGACGTCGCTACCGAACTGGAGAGGAGGGACAAGTATCTAAGTAATACATGCATCGATATCGATATTGATATGCAGGCCCCCTGGGATCAGTGTTTTAAGCCTGTAAATCCAGTATGTTTCTCTTTGGGCAACTCCAAGGAGTTTATCTCCTCCTCTCCAGTTCAGATTGATGTGCTCTATAGCTTGTACATAAGGCCTGTGGGATCAGTGGATATAAAGGAAAAAAAATGAAAAAAAGTGAATCGGGGACTACAATTTTTTTTTTTTAAATAATTTATTGTGCCAAAGTTGCACCATTGCCACAATAAATTCGTTTAAAACAAATTTGTAGTGCCCGATTCACTTTTTTCGTTGCAGACTTTGGGTCACTAACAGGTTTTCCCTGGACCAGGAGTCCCAGGAATTCGATCACCTTTTAACTTACTTGATGGTGTGCAGCATATAACTCAATAGATCCCCTGTATATGACACTTTCCCCAGTTTTAACTGTTGCCATTGTAATGGTATTATCAAGGCAAATAAATGTAATCACCCACATTAGGGCAGCACCTAAAATGGCATACGCCACATGCGATACGCCTTTTTGGTAGTTATGAAATGTCCATGCAGGCTGGTTCATGTGGGCGAGACCACACAGCCCTTTAATAAAAAAATAAAATGCCTTTACCATCACAAATAGAGCATCAGGGACAAGAAGATACAATATCCTGTGGCCAGACATTTCCATTAAGCCATTCACAGCTAAGATTTCAGATCACTGAGTTAGTAAGTTCTTTCTCTAGGGGTGGTGACAGAAAACGCAGATTGGGAACTATTGGATTTCAGAACTTGACACACAGCCCTCGAAGATTTAATGAGGAGATTGACCTCTCCGTGTTCATTTGAATGTCATGCACAGTTTGCAATCTTTCAAATATATTTTTTAATCTACTTTTTATTTGGTCCATTTGTCTCTTACCTGTTAATGGACACCTTTTAATATATATTTTGCGGGCAGTCATTTTTCATCCTTTTCTTCTTCTAGGGCAGTGGTTCCCAAACTGTGCGCCGCGGCGCCCTGGTGCGCCGCGGCTTGGCTAGAGGGGCGCCGCGATCAGGGCCGCCAGCAGCGGGAAACAAGGGCCAGCAAATGTAAAAAAAAAAAACGCTGAACCCGGCGCCGGCTCTCCCTGCGCGTGCTGGAGCAGCACCGGGAGACGTGTCTCCCAGCAGCACTAACACCCCACCCCGCCGGCCAAAACCGCCACCCCCCGGCAGCATCGGTGCATCATCACCCTCCCCCCTGCAGCACACCGGCCCTCCCCCAACGTGGCACAGGCCCCCCGCAGCACTGCCCCCCCCCCCCTCCCCCTGTGCAGGGACCGGGCCGTTCAGCCACCCCACGCTGCTGCCGTCCCATGCAGCACTGGGCCCCCCCCCACAGAATTGGTCCCCGCATTACCGGCATGCCGCCGTCCCGCCACCCCCCCCGCAAGCCACCGGCCTGACTATCATCCCCAAGGAGGGTAATTTTTAAATGTAGTGGGGGTAATTTTTTAATGTATTGGTGGTGTGGGGGTAATTCTTAAATGTATTGGGGGTGTGGGGGTAATTTTTAAATGTATTGGGGGTGTGGGGGTAATTTGTGTGTGTGTGTGTGTGTGAGAGAGTGTCTGTGAGAGAGAGAGAGTGTCTGTGAGAGAGAGAGAGTGTCTGTGAGAGGGAGAGAGAGTGTCTGTGAGAGGGAGAGAGAGAGAGTGTCTGTGAGAGGGTGAGTGTCTGTGAGAGGGTGAGTGTCTGTGAGAGGGTGAGAGTGTCTGTGAGAGGGTGAGAGTGTCTGTGAGAGGGTGAGAGTGTCTATGAGAGGGTGAGAGTGTCTGAGAGGGTGAGAGTGTCTGAGAGGGTGAGAGTGTCTGAGAGGGTGAGAGTGTCTGAGAGGGTGAGAGTGTCTGAGAGGGTAAGAGTGTCTGAGAGGGTGAGTGTCTGAGAGGGTGAGTGTCTGAGAGGGTGAGGGTGTCTGAGAGGGTGAGGGTGAGGGAGGGGGAGAGGGTGAGAGAGAGGTGAGAGGGGGAGAGAGAGGGGGAGAGAGAGGGTGAGAGAGAGGGTGAGAGGGTGAGAGAGAGGGGGTGAGGGTGAGAGGGTGAG
Organism: Ascaphus truei; assembly: GCA_036426205.1. Taxonomy (NCBI): domain Eukaryota; kingdom Metazoa; phylum Chordata; class Amphibia; order Anura; family Ascaphidae; genus Ascaphus; species Ascaphus truei. The sequence goes on from CM071570.1 coordinate 211,722,998, forward strand.
AGAGAGGGTGAGAGAGAGGGTGAGAGAGAGAGGGTGAGAGAGAGAGAGAGAGAGAGAGAGAGAGAGAGGGTGAAAGAGAGGGTGAGAGAGAGGGTGAGAGAGAGAGGGTGAGAGAGAGAGGGTGAGAGAGAGAGAGAGGGTGAGAAAGAGAGGGTGAGAGGGTGTGAGAGAGAGGGTGAGAGATAGAAAGAGAGGGTGAGAGAGAGAAAGAGAGGGTGAGAGAGAGAGGGTGAGAGAGAGAGAGGGTGAGAGAGAGAGAGGGTGAGAGAGAGAGAGGGTGAGAGAGAGAGAGGGTGAGAGAGAGAGGGTGAGAGAGAGGGTGAGAGAGAGGGTGAGAGAGAGAGGGTGAGAGAGAGAGGGTGAGAGAGAGAGGGTGAGAGAGTGTGAGAGAGAGAGAGAGAGACTGTGTGTGAGTGTGTCTGTGAGAGAGAGAGAGAGAGTGTCTGAGGGAGACACCAACTGCGCACTGCAACTGTTAGGTATGTATATACAACTTTGTTTTAACTTTGGGTGCCGCGGAAAAATCCTGATCGCCTTGGGGAGCCTTGAGCGGAAAAAGTTTGGGAACCACTGTTCTAGGGGATCTTTCTGTAACAAGCTGTCCAGTTTGTACACTACTGAACTATCAGCTTTTGCTGGGACCGAGTTTGCATTGAACCATGCTTTACTCCTCAGTCATTACTGCCTTATATGACCGCCGAGATTGTTTAAAAAATACTGTTGCCAGCTTTCAAACTTCTCGTGCCTTATTGACATGTACATTGTGGTGTTAAGCACCCACATTTGGGTTGTTGACATGTTATTAACTTGCCTGAATGACACGTTAAATTACATATTCTGAGTCTAACTAGCCCGGTGATATTAATCTGTGCAACCTATGTTTGTATCTGATTTGAGTTATTCTATTATTTATTCAATATTTCTCTTTGGTCGATGTTAAGTGGCTTTCTACTTGATAGCACTTACATCACTATGCCAATTGCTACAAATATATGACCATATTTGAGGTTATCAACCTTACCTCCCCATATACTTTGCAGGAGCATTCACTTATAGCTCTTTGCATCACTCTACCTCTTCCTATTATTTTATACTATAAGCCAGTTTGCATACGCTCTTGCATGATTTTTATGTTGGTGTTATGCATATTCACTGCTGATTTATTGTTTATTGTTATTGATGTGTGTTATCTGAGTATTCACTGTATTTGCAATTTGTTTTTTACTTACATCATCTGCATATATACTGCTTCTTCAAGACTCAGTAGGGTATGCGGATTTGTAAGCAGCGTTTGGTTGTGTACATTGCTATTAATCAATCCCGGTACCCATAATAGTACCACTCACGAAATCGTTGGGTCACGCTCCAGGCACAAGCACGGATCGCACTTCGCACATGGATGTTATTTTGGTAGCTTAAAGGCATTTTTCATGTGCATTTCTCAAACGGCACCATTCGATCTGATGAGGGGTCTTCCAAATGGAAACACTATGAGATTAGTCTGACACAAGGGTTGGACCACCTACTGTATGTCCCCCAGCTCTTGAAAGCATATTGGAGCGACGTATGCTATATGAACTTGCTGCTGTCTATGATATTTCCCTTTGTATGTGGCCTACATTGGACCGATGCTTCCAGCTCTTTTCTTCCTTTGATTTGTGAATAAATATGTTTTCTTTTGCTAGTATTTGAGTGTGTGTACAATTCTATAGTTTTGTATAGTTTGGGCTAAGGGTCTGAGTACCGGCCATATCTGTACCACTGCACTCCAAGGGACCATGCAAAAGTGGCTAATTCATTCACCTTTTTGTAAATGTCTTTGTGTGTGTGTTTTTTTACATGCACTAAATGTTTTGACAACCAATGCATGTTAAATAGCGAGATCTGGAAAACTACTGGCCTGTTCGTAACCCTGCAGGACTAAGCTTGCCCGTCCCTCCTATAAAATTAGTTTAACCTTAAACATCCAGTTACAGTATTACCAGAAATGGCAGAGCTGACATGCAAAAAGACATATGAATAATTACAATGATGCAACCATCTGTAGTGGCATCAGCATCCTGTAAGAAAGTCTGCTTAGCATGACAAATATAAAACAAAAATGTAGTTCCCTAAATATTGATTCAGTATTTAACAGTATAGTTCATGACACTGGAAGTTCCATAACTATAGACATCAAGTAATTTCACATAGCAGCTCAGGGCCACTATTCTATATGGCAGGTGTGCGCAAACTTTTTTGTTTGAACCCCCCTGCCTGCTCTCCCCCCCTGTTCACGCACGCCCCCCCCCCCCCCCCCCCCCCCCCCCCCCCCCCCCCCCATAAAACTTTCCTTCAGCATCGGTGGTGTAATTTGACGTCTCGACGTTGCATTGCTATGGAAACGCGTTGCCATTTGACCGCGCGGCGTCATTTGACTCCGCGTTGTCATGGCGACTTGTGGCTAGAAGCTGCCAGAGAGAAGGTAAGAGACATACAGAGGCCTAAGCGCTTCCCCTTGCATTTTATTTAAATGTTGTAGGGAAGAGCTTGGGGCCTCTGTAAGCGACGCGTCCCCCAATTTGCGCACCCTGCTATAAGTGCAGATACTGCATGGTAGGCTCCACTGAAGTCAATGAGTCTTTCTGTGTCATCACACCGCATTTGTGCTTTTACGCTATATAGAATAAAGACCAATGTTAGGAAATTATCTAGAAGATATTTCTAATGCTAGGGATACATAACTGATAAAGAACCGGTCACAAATAAAAACTTAATATTAAAACTACAGTCTTTGAAACCACCCCTCTCGTGTGATTAGGAAATGGTCCTTGTCACAGGGAAAGCCACGCATAACATAACGGAATGTGACAGCTGTACAGCAGAGATGCAGAACACACAACATGGCAGCACACACAGGAAAACCACGCCGCCCACTATTTGGCATACTTTACCTGTAATATCTATTGATATTTAGGCCTCTCGATATATACACACACAGCTATAATTAAGATTGTAAGCTCTTCGGGGCAGCGACTCCTTTTCCTAAATGTCACTTTTATGTCCGGAAGCACTTCTTCCCATTATGTGTTATTTGTATTATTTGTTATATATATGTGTAACGCTGCTTCACACCCCCCCCCCCCTCCTCCTCTGGGAGATCTTGCTACTGCTACAGGTGTCATGGTGCTAAATACCTGTTGGGGTCCAGGAGAGATGAGCTTCCGCAATGGTAGGGGGGAAACAGGACAGGCTTTTGGTGATCCTTCAGGTTCTTTACGTGGTGTCAGCGCCTCCAGTCACAGCAGGCTCCAGGGTTCCTGGAGAGAGTCCCCACCATGACAGACTTCTCGCATACCTCTACCCAATAGACTGTTACTTAGGCAGGGGTATATAAAAAAGATTCTTTATTGAGGCAGCCACTGCAGTTGATATTACAGCGCATACATCATCTTTTAGGATGGGTCCCAGACCTCTGGATGGTACCGGCCTTCTAGCAGTCTTGAGGCCTTGTGCTATATTCAGATCTTGGGGAGGCAATCAACCCCAAGAGGAGCTGAAGGCCTGTCTCTTTCTCCCGGCCGGGAGAGACTCAGAGCTCCACTCCTCTACCCCATGAGGGGGAGAACTGGGCTGCATGTCTCAACCCCTGGAGGGGGAGACCTGGAATGACTATAATGCCAGATTGGTTAACTCACCGACCACGCCTCCCCTCCTGCCACTCAAGGAGGTTGCATGAGGGGGGGGGAGGGGTAGCCTGACACTGCCTGTAGCTATCAGGACTTACGTGCCAGGGGGCAGAAAATATAGCCCTGGACCAGCCATGGCTACAGATGATTATCACATTATTACTGCTGTGAAGCGCAATGTACTGTACATGAATGGCGCTATATAACGATATACATACATACCTTACATGAAAACATTGAAATGATAGACTTATTGGAGTATAGGGTGCCTTTAAAGCCTATATCCATTTTCAATGCAACTGGCCCTGTAGTAGAACAAAAGCTCCAACTAACAATGTACTGCGTCACAATGGCATTACCAAACTAATAAAAAAAAACCCCAGTTATCAGCCACAACAAAACCACGTTACTTACAACTACTTTTTTATAACATGCATTCAACATGATTGACTCTAAATGTGTGATTTTTAAGCAGTGATTCAACCCACAAAAACACGCGGCGTCGCATGTAGCGGTGCCAAAAACAACATGCAAAAATCCTATGAAACTGCTCATACTGCTGGCGACGGTCGCACCGCGACCGTACTGCAAAGGGAGGGGGGTGGAGAGGATGAAGGGAGGGGTGAGAGAATGAAGGGAGGGGTTTTGTACTTCCAGACCGAGTCTGTCGTTATTTGTATGTTTTATGTGGGTACTGTTAACAGAAGAGAGGGGGGCTTCCTCACACTACACTGCTGACCTACGGTTCATTGGCAGATATGATATAAGATTGGCGTAAAGCAGACGTGGTGCCAATATTTTAAAAAGGAGCTAGTTCACAACTGGGTAACCACAGACCGGTAAGCCTAACATCAATAGTGGGGAAACTACCTGAAGGTTTAGCATGGGATAATATTCAGGAATACATAATAGAGAACAAAATTATCAGTAGTCAGCATGGATTTATGAAGGACAGGTTGTGCCAAACTAACCTTATGAGTTTCTTTGAGGAAGCAAGTAGGAATTTAGACCAGGGTAATGCAGTGGTCTTAGATTTTGCCAAGGCTTTTGATACTGTGCCAAAACAGAGGTTAGTGTACAAAAGAAAGAAATTGGACTAGGTAAAAATATTTGCACCTGGATTGAAAACTGGTTGAAGGACATACAGCAGAGAGTTGTCGTAAATGAGAACTTTTCAGGTTGGACTAAAGTTGTGAGTGGAGTACCTCGAGGATCGGTACTGGGACCGTTGTTTTTTAACTTATTTATTAATGACCTTGAGGTTGGCTTAGATAATAAAGTCGACATCTTTGCCGACACTAAATTGTGAAAGGTACAGTAGTAAAATTAGAGCAATTGTAATTTCTCTCCAGGGGACTTACGTAGACTGGAAACTTGGACATGAAAAGGGCAGATGATGTTTAATACAGATACATGTAAAGTTACGAATTTGGGAAACAAGAATAAACAGGTGACTTGCAAATTAAAATGGGGGGGAAAAAAATAGATGAATCTTTCATGGAAAAGGACGGGGTCCTTACGGTTGGAGGAAGGGGATTTCACCAGCAACAAAGGAAAGGGTTCTTTACAGTAAAGGCAGTTAAAATGCGAAATTGATTACCCATGGAGACTGTGATGGCAGATACAATAGATATCTTCAAAAAAAAAGGTTGGACATCTTTTTAAAATGGAAAGGTATACAGGTATATACCAAATAAGTATACATGGGAAGGATGTTGATCCAGGGATTAATCTGATAATATTGGAGTCAGGAAGGAATTTAGTTTTCCCCTTATGAGATATCATTGGATGATCTTTCACTGGGTGTTTTTTTGTTTGCCTTCCTCTGAATAAAAATACTGTAAATACAAATATAGGATAAGTATCTGTCATCTACATTTAGCATAGGTGGAACTTGGACATATGTCTTTTTTTTCAACCGTCACCTACTATGTAACTGTGTAAGATGGCTGCCAGTACACCTGCAGCTGCCTTGCGCCTCCACAAAAGTGAAAAGGTGGCATGTATAAAACGGACTTGTGTTCTGTCACGACTGACCAACAATAAATATGGCACCAGTAATAAGGTGGCTCTGATTTCAATTTTAACAGTTTGCTCTCTCAAAGGAGCAAAATGGACAATAAAAATGTTTGCATTTGCAAGTAAAAATAAATAAAAATAAAGTTCAAAATAGTACATGCGGATTTGGTTAAGTATGAGGAAATGTTTGCATATTGAGTTGGAACCGCCCCTTTTCAGAAGCTTGACCAATAAGCTGTTTTTTATCCATAGTTGGCAAGACTACAAGTACTGTAGCTGAAAGGTCTCAGGATATACCACATGTACGTAGATTGCAATGTTTGTTCATTTTAAAAAGAATGTCTCAAAGGTTGCCAAGCTACTGTATACAGGAAGGACAATGAAATTGACGCAATGCACGGCTGAAAATAAATTTCCTGTCTCCGTTAAAGATAAACAAATTATGATCACCCTCTACACCCACATTTTGTTCAGTTATGTCAGTACAAGGATTTTCTCAAAATCCCTTTTTAGATCACAACACAAGTGATACTAATTTGAACAGTGTGTTTGTTGACATAATATTACCAAGTGGTTAAGTGCAACTTCCCTTGATGTAAGGAAGATTTTTCAAGTGACAAATGTTAATAAAATAAATAAGTAAACGTCTTAATCTTGTTCTGTATCCTTTATGCTACTGGTCGCTATGTTTGTTCTTGAATATTATTTCTTTCAAATGATGTGGATATATAAAATATGATCACTTGTATCAAAAGAGTTGAAAATTAAAATCCAACTCAGTAATTTTTTCTATATTAAGTCATCTCACAAAATCCTTACATCTATTCAAAGAAGCTTTAAAGAAAATTAAAACTTTGTGACGAAGTGATACCCTTACAACCTTTCCACACTGAGCAGCTCTTATTTAGAGAATACAGTGACAACCAGCACAGTACTGCTGTTCCCTTTTGCAGATGACAAATCCTTACTTTCGCACTTGTTAGCCAACCTTTATAAGCAAGGGATCTATTATGTATTGTAAATATCACGGTTAAATCTGTAAACATATCTTTGTAGAGAACAATAATGCAGGTACAACAGAAGTCCAACAAAACATCCTACATTTTCTTTTACGGTACATGTAAGCTGGGGGACAGGAATAAAGCTACCCATAGCCACATAGTAACCAACAAACCAGGCACTGTACTTACAAAGATGTGCGTGGTGTAGAGGTACAGAATTGAGTTAGCATATGAAAGGTCCTGGGTTTGAGTCCTGTATGATATGGTATAATTTATAAATTATAAAAAAAAAATTAAATAATAATTTATAAATTATTTCTTTATTTTTATTATATAATTTATAAATTATACCATATCATACAGGAATCAAATCCAGAATCTTTCATATGCTAGCTCAATTCCGTACCTAAACCACAGGGACTGTGTGATGTCATAGACTCTAGAAACAAACTTAACATTTACATAGTGCACTGTGCTATAAAGAATAAATATATTTATAGGGTCTGTCGTGTCACACATAACTTGTATTAATGTTCAATTCCCACATGGTGTAGGTGTGTGTGTCCATTAGCATTGAATGTTTTAAAAAAGTGTGTTGCGTCATGTGACAGCTGCATAGAGGAGAGCACGTGGACACAGCACTATGAAGTGAGGAGAGAGATCAAGATGCCGGTAAGTCCTCCCAAAATAGAGGTTTTCAAATCTCGTTAGCCACGCTCAGACCGCGTTATAAGCGGATTCGTGTTGTAGCGGATTGTGCTATAATGGGGTTGAGCTATATATACTTCGAAGCCAGGCAGAATGGTTAAGAGCCATAGTTTGGTAAAGAAGCGGGAAGGGTGGCCGACACAGCACTTCCACATGGTGGGTAAGCGGTGACACAGTACAGCCAGCACTGTGCCACCACACAGGCACAAGGATTACATTTTTAGGTTCCAGGGATTCTTCTGTCCCTGCTCTGTCTCGTGGAATTGCACTGATTACCAAGTACAGGTTATTATATTTCAAGGAAACCAACAATAAACAACGTTTGACTTACCGAAGTTGAATTTAGGTGTAGGTCAAAATGTTATGAAGAAAGAAGTTTATTCTGACGCACCCACAAAGAAAATGTGACTTGCATACTAGAAGAAAGAAAAAAAAGAAGAAGTTTAACATTCAGCTATTATAAACTTTTCTCCTACTGAAGGTAGTAAAGTGTAGTATCTAGCCGTATGCTTCAGTGTATAGACTATAGTGTACTAGACTATAGACTATTTTTGACAGAATTAAAGTACAATATATAAATGTGTAATCCGGAGATTGCTTGCCAAGTGCGATCTCCCAGACCATCATTTCCAACTTTAATTTTTAACTTTTCATAAGATTATCATCAATAAAAGGCAGCAAATCATTTTCCAACTCATGATTCCTAAAATCCTCCAATGCTAAAGGGGTATTGCAGAATCTGCTGCAAATAGCGCGGCACAGCGCTGGGCGACACCCTGGTGAGACCAACACGAATAGATTAATACAGGGTATGTCCAACGCGCAGATATTGTGTGTCAAGTCAAGTGTTGACTGCTGCAATCATGACTTTGTATGGTAGGGCACCCCCCCATCAAAACAATTGGTGACACCCAGTATTGTACTTTAAAAGAATATGTAAAAATCTGGCCAAAAGTAATGTCCAATTTAGATTAGGATAGGAACAATTTCAAATGTTTTTTTTGTAGAAGACTGAACATTGCCAAAACCAATGAACTGTGTGTGAGTGAAGCATGATTTCAAGCAAAGTTTGTTTCCTTTCTGTTTTCAGGACTTACTTTTCTACATTACAGGAGATTTACTGAACTCGAATAGCCACAATCCCAGAGTGATCACGTTACTGCCGTTCAATTCAGCAACGAGAGAGTAGTGAATCCTCCCCTCTGTCCTTTTTATTTGCAACTTTTGTTTTACATATACTGTACTGGCAAACTTTTAGCATATGTTACAGCTACGCATACTACAGTACATGTAACCATATACCGGTACCATGTTCAGAGCTACTGGTTATGAGAAGGTTATGGCAGATGAAAGAAAATAAAGTGATAAAAAAAACGATCGACTACAGTAAAGACAGAAATTGCTCAGAATAAACATGTTCCAACCTGTGTGAGTGTTCCCACGCCAACGTTCTCCCTGACGAAGGGGCTGTTTATACCCTAAAACGTTGTGCACTTGGTCTCGTTTCACCAATAAATGTTCTGAGTTGACCTTTATATTATACAATATGTGAGTGTCTAACCTATTCTTCTTCTATTCAGATTTATGCTGGTGGCAGTTTTGGTGGGATCCTGCCACAGAGGACAGAATGCCCACCCCCCGCGCCCACCCCTCCCCCCGATAGACAATTACAGTATATGCCATTTTCACACAAGTGGTGCAAGGCATGTGTACTTTTTTTTGACTACAAAAAAAACCAAGGACTGAAGAGTTGGCATGTCTGGATAGCTCAGAGGGGCTAAATACCATAGTGATCATGTACTCACATTTGATATACTGTTGATGGGTTTACCAGTTAACTCAGATTACTTGATTGTTTAAAGGAAGAAAAAAAAATGTGTGCACCAGACATAGTAGTTAGGCGGAGTTATACAAACACACATTATAAGAATATGTACATTTCTAAACTAACTTAAGCTATATGTAAGCACCCCACACATTACTTTCTGACACATGTATGGTAAATAAAAAAAACATCATAAAGGCTAGAAATGCCTCCAATAACCATTTCACAGGAAAATTGTATTTTTCAGTTTGACACACGCAATGTGCCTGTAAGGTCCCTTTGTTAATTACTGTATCTGAAGTAGATATTGCAGACCACCTATCCTGAGAAATGACATGCTTGAGTTCCTGAATTTTTTAACTTCCAAAATCTCATAAGATTGACGAGTAAAATAGGGGACAAGGAGAGGCTCAGGGAGTAAAGACACTTACTCTATAAACAATGGCACCGAGTGTGAATCAGGGGAACCGGTCTGCTCAACTCCTTGTGACCTTGGGCAAGTCCCTTTATCTCCCTGTCCCTCAGGCACCAAAATCATAGATTGTAAACTAATCTGGGCAGGGACTGTGTCTGTAACAATTCCTGTGTGCTGCGTACTGCGCACTGCGCACTATACTGTAATTGTGAAGCGTTTTCAGTCCCATTGGAAGAAAAGCGCTACATGAAATAGAGTTCTTAGTATTAAAATAAACAGAAGTACTGAGTTTAGGAGGATACCCGTATTTCTGAGCAGCAGAATAAGCTTCATTGTCTTTCCAGCTGAGGTCTGGTTAGGTTAGGAATGCTGCAGTGCAGCATGTGATCAATGAAAATTCATTGTGTCTAGACATATACTGTAGTTCAGAATAGCACTCAGTGTTAAAGCAGCAGTGCCACATACTCAAACACGGAGGTCCAGTACACTCCATGAAAACCAGAGCCTATTAGGATGCTGCCTATACCCATAGTAAGGTCAAGGGAAGACCAGTGGCTTTCAGAGCACATATTTTGGAAACTTTCAGGACTTCTTGGTGCAAAACATCAAATCAGGTTCATTAAAGAAAAAAGTACAAGTAATATATATATATATGTATATATATATATATATACAGTGTTCGACAATTCATTATAACTACTCGCCCGCGGCGGGTGGATTTAGGCCGCTGGCGAGCCGTTGCTGCGGCTCTATTAATTCCCCTGCTCGCGCCAAAATGTTCAATTTTTTTTTTTAAATAAATAAATAATTCCTCTCCCTGATTGGTCTGACGGGGGAAGAGGGCCGGCTGGCAGCTCTGGGTCAGCCTCTCTCTCCCCCCTATATATTATATATATATATATATATATATATATATATATATATATATATATATCATATGAATACTGGGAATAAATATAATATATCAGAAATAATTTGGCAAACTCTGCTGTAAATGTCGTTTTTATTTATAGGAGCGTATATGAAAGAAGGAGGTGGGTGATATATATGTTCCATCCAGATCACAGAAGGACGCTTCCCCAACACTAGGTGATCCCACCCAATGTCCATAGAGTCCCACCCAATGTCCCGCACTCTTGTAGAGAGAAGCAATGGGTGACTGCGCAGTCACTATTACACTAAGGGCCCGGTGGTGCACTTAGAACTCTATGATACCTGCCGAGCACTCCGGTGCTCGGGTCAGCAACACTTCACAAAGAGTCAGACGTGCGATGAATCCGTCTGATCCCAACCTTGAGTTATTCTCTGCGACCCCGGCTTGGGCCCGAACTCCTTAACTGGAACCGCAGCGTCCGCTGAGTCCCTACTTAACACTATAACAACATTGACACACACTGTGCTATAGGCCGTGCCTAGAGCACAGCAACCTTAGGTGACTTAAGGGGAAACTCCTAGGGCCTGCGGGGTGCCTATCCTATGCAGGTAGGTCCCTGCACCCACCCTACTCGTAGCACGGACCCTGGGCTATGGCTCCCCGGATTGGTTACCGCTATGAACCCCCCAGCTGCCTCACACTACGCGCAACGCGAACCTGGGCTATGGCTCCCCGGACTGGTTACCGCTATGAACCCCCCCAGCGCCTGACGTCGCTTAACTGACCTAGTTCCTGCAGCAACACTCTGCAGACTAACACTCATCCCACTTGTCCCTTACTATTCCCCAGCTCTAACTACAGCAAGTGACAGGGGTCCCTAACCT
>CM071570.1:211736891-211823669 GCA_036426205.1 Ascaphus truei
CAGTTACACTAAGGGCCCGTTGGTGCACTTAGAACTGTAGATACCTGCCGAGCACTCCAGTGCTCGGATCAGCAACGCTTCACAAAGGGTCAGACGTCCGATGAATCCGTCTGATCCTATCCTGGCGATATTCTCTGTGGACCCCAACATGGGTCCGAACTCCGTCACTGGAACCGCAGCATCCGCAGTCCCTATCTGACGATATAGCAACGTGACACACACTGCACTATAGGCCGTCCCTATAGTACAGCATCCTTAAGGGGCTTAAGGGGATACTCCTAGGGCATGCGGGGTGCATATCCTATGCAGGTAGGTCCCTGCACCCACCCTACTCGTAGCACGTGCCCTGGGCCATGGCTCCCCGGATTGGTTACCGCTATGAACCCCCCAGTTGCCTCATACTACGCGCAACGCTCTGCAGACTAACACCAGCCCCCTTATCCCTTCCTATTCCCCAGCTCTAACTACCATGAGTGACAGGGTCCCTAACCTGAGGCTATCCCTGGCAACACTCACTAACCTGGTGGGGAAATCAGGACTAACTTGGGCCTTAGGGCCGCTGGCCTAGTGCAGGGAGTCCGTGACTCCTGCACCCTAGCTCTTTCCTTGGGCTCCTGACTCTGACTAACGTAGCTGCCAGCCCGCCAAATGTATCCACTTGCTCCCTCTGCAGATCCTTGGCCCTCATTGGCCACACTGACGCACCTGGTGTGCTTGGCCCTAAGCCTCATGGGAGTTGTAGTCCCGTGGAGGCTGTACTTACATTGGGGCCACGTGCGCACCTTCCCTGTGCCTGCACTAACCCCTAATGGCCGCCACAACATCTCCCTGTCTATCCCTACTCTCGCGCGACTCTCTAAAGGCTGGCTGTATTCCCTACCTACTTCTGTGCATGCGCGAGCTGTTCGGGGGCCTCTCGCACTAGCTGTCTCCTGCGCATGCGCAATGCGCAGAACAATGGCGGCGCCAGGCTTACCGCACCGCCGGGACCTTAGCGACGCGACCGCGTCCGTAGCAACGGCCCGATCGCGTCCCCGGCAACCTGCAGGGAGAGACGCGCTGCTCCCTCCTCGGCCCCAACCCTCCGGAATGGCCGTCGGGTCTGCCGCTGGCCTCCGGCAGTACCCGCCATCGCTCGTGGCCACGGAGGCTCCAAGGGAGGTCGAAGGGGGCAAAGGGTGACCTGGCTACATATGTATTGGTGGTGCATACCTGTGAGGAACAGGAGGGCCTGAGTTTCCCGCGATGGTATGGGGGACAACAGGGACAGGTTTCTGGGGTACATGCCTTTATCTGGTTCTAGTGGTGCAACGCCTCCATCTCTGGCAAGCCCTATCAGGGTAGGGTGAAATCCTTCCAGAGAACCCCTCGATGGGGCGAGAGATTTCAGTCTCACACAGTCTCTTATAAAACAAGTAGCAGCAGCTCTTTATTATCCGCAGCAGCACACAGCACACAGCACACAGCACACAGCACACAGCAGTATCAGGTACAACAGGTCTTCTCTCTCCAGACTGTACCCCTTCAGGATGGGCTGTCTGGGGCTCTTTGTTCCCCTGCCACCACCCCAAGTCACAGGCACTCAGGGTGGGGCTAGCTCTTCCCTCACCCCCTAAGCAGTGTGAGGGGCACTGGTCCACCGCAGGTCTATCAGCTCTACTCAGGGCCTGCCTGAGCTCCTCCAAATGTAATACATAACTCTCCAACTCTGCGCTCTGAACTGACACACTCCTTCTGCTGGAACACACACACTAAATTGACTGTGCACTGCCCTTTATGACTTTGGCAGGCCCCTCCCCTATGTCTCTTGCCTTAGACACAGAGTCAGGTGGCCTACCTCCACCACTCAGGCCAGCCCTTGAAGCGGGGGAAACCCATGATAACTACTGGCAGCCTGCCCTTAGCAGGACTTCTACCAGTAGGAGGAAAGACATATAGCCCAATTTCTTACCAGGGCTACACTCTCCCTCAATGGTCCCCACTTGGACCTAAATTTAGCAGCACCATCCTGCAGGTGAACAATCTGGAAAACAAACACAAATTTATTAGTGTCTATACCTCAGAAGGTTCCACCCAGATGGCGATAAAACATGACGGTAACTCCCAACATGGAGAACCTAACTAATAATAATGACGCGGGTCAGGCTTACGAACTTCCCGCCCATTGTGATCAGTAACCTTTACATAATAGGGCTGTACCGACCCATACTCCGGCCGATACACTACACTATGCATGTAGATGCTCCTCCCAATGCTCCAGGCCCGTATAACATCACAGACATTGTCCTCATTGTGATAAGCCGCCCTACCGAACCTAGTTCGAAGGTACTCCATAACTGCTTCCCGGAGCCAGGTATCTCTCTGCTCCTCTATTTCCTGCATAATAGGCCCAGGCACATAGGGGTACTCAGCCATGAGACTGTCTATACCTAGCCACTATGGCTCTGTCTGGCTGTATGGCTCTGTCTGCTCGGCTTTGTTTGGTTAGTTTCCGGTCATCTGCCCTGCTTGGCAGTACCCAAAACTCAGGCTCCTCTGGGGCAACATCATCATACAAAATGGGCCTTGGGACTCATGATCTTCTGCTCAATCTCCATGTATCTCTTTTCTAATTCATCGGCCACCTCCTGGGGAGAAAAGGCACTTATAGCCCACCAATGGTCAACTATATTATTCTTTATGAGCAAGAACCGCGTACGGTCCATTCCTTTGTGGTACCCGGTGAACAGAGGTGCCCACCACTTATCTTGGTGCTCATACCCTGACCCTACACTGGTACCTGTATCTGATTCAACTTGTGAGGACACACCTGACGTGGCCGCCTCAGTAGAGTGCGAGCCCATGCGTCTACCTCTTGTATCACCTGTGTAAATTGTGGGGTTAATCTTATGTACCACCTTGCCCACAGGACCCGCTTCTGCAGTAGTATGGGACCCTCGGGCCCTACTTCTATGTACAGGAGAAAAAGGCACAGGATTAGGTACATGAATAACACTTGCATAAGGTATCTCCCCATCCGACCCTTCATCACTGAGTTCCCAATCCCTCCAATCTGTAGAGTACTTGGGATTCTTAGTTAACTTATCCCCGCTAGGGCCCGGTGTCTTGACTCGTGATGGGGCAGGGGCAGTGGCCGGGGCAATGGCGCTAGGGGTAGTGACTGGGGCATCGGCAATGTCCGGTATAGTGTCTATAAGTCGGGCAATGCCACGACCAGTGGGCATCTTTCGACTTGCCCTCTCCGGCGCGCTTCGTGCTCCTCGTGTAACGCCTTTGGCCTTTAGTGCTGCAAGCGCGGCTGCCATGGCCACTCTCCTCTCTGAGAACAACGCTCCCAGGCCTCTTTGCCAGCCGGACCCGGAAGTGACGTCATCGCTGGTGGCTGCGGAATCTCCATCCGCTCCGTGGTCTCGCACCGGAAGGGGCGGTGGTGGACCATCCGGGTCGCGGACGGGCACGTAGGCCGCAAGCCTCTCTCTCTCGCCCTCTGCAGGTTCCGTCTTCGCCTGGCGGGAGTAAGGGGGTGGGTGTGTCTCCTTACCGCTCCGCTGCCGGCTGGTGATCTTTGGTTCCTCCGGAGCCGTCTCGGATCCCATCTCCGCTGCACTGGAGTCGCCACCATGGGGGGACTTCTACGCGGCTCAGGCCGCACCAGCGCTCGCCGTCGGGGGGTGTCCGGACTCGTCTGCTCCCCCTCTCTGGTAAGTGGACCGCCATCTTTATTACAGCTGGGGTGGTTCGCCGGTAGGCGCATCGCCACCGACGATAGGCCATCTCCTTCCTCCGAAGACGACTTTGCCGGTTCCTCCGCTAGGGAGTCACCTGGGTCTTTTGCCGCACCGCCAGTGGGTATTGGTACGAAACGTGCCCGCTCCGGTACCTCCACTGCGGTTGCGCTCTTCTCCACCGGGTCATCTTTTGTTGCTCCGGTTGGCTGGGCCTCGGTCCCCACCTCAGCGGTGATACATGGAACCAGGGCACCTTCTCTGCCGCCTCCGTTAGGGTTAATGGCGAGGCACTTCGTGGCGTCTTCAACATAGGCCATAGATAGAACGTGCCACATTGAGGGCATCGTGCTGTCATGCTTGGGGCCGGTCTGGGTGTCCTGCAGTGTACGCACAGGCACCGGAGATACTCTCGGCCATCAACCTCCACAACCAGGAAGCCTCCTGGAAACTGAAAGGGTGTCATATTTAATTCAGACATCTTTGACGCGGGGGTTGAACAGTTCAGTTCGCTCTTAGCTCCTCTCTCTTCAATTGTCAGACAGAAGTGAAGTTCCTCGCTCTCACTACCTGTCCCTCCTTCTGCTGGAGAGGATGATTCAGATTGGCTCTTGCAGTGCCCCCTCCCTCTGGTGGAAACAAGAGGAGGGGCACACTCTCGCTCAGCGTGACGTGGCTTCTTCTGTCGGCCAGTCACTGCACAAGTGGTCGTATCTTTGGCTTTCGCGCCGCTCTGCTCCTTCTGCAGGGGATCTGGGTTTGGCGCCAAACCCCTGCATCTCGCCACATTTCTCTTGCAGCTTGCTTGCACACGGCACGTGCACGATCCAGGCTTGGCGGGAGTCCCATTTTGGAACGGCTGCTAGCTGCTGGGCCGTGAATGACGCTGCTGTCGCCATCTTTAACTCCTTCATGCTCCGCAGAGCACATGTATTGGCGGCCGCCATCTTTAGTGAGCCCTCCAAATGTACAACAGCGCTACGCTCAGTGTCTAGTGTGTAACTCGTTCCTAGACACTGACTGCTCTCTGACTGCTCACTGACTGTTTTTACCCACTGATATGATGTATAGCTTACCCCAGGCTAGGCAGAACTCTTTCTTGGTACACCGCACTCGCTGACGGTTCCTGCAAGTACTCTGTGGTGTGTTTTATGTGGGTACTGGCTAGTGTACCGGGCATCTCCCTAAGTACGGGCGTCTCCTACTTTTGACCACACATAGTGCAGACCCTGGGCCATGGTCCCTGGACTAGTTAACAGGCTAACCCCCCCAGTTGCCATACACTATCTGCCTCAAAGGACTAGAACAGCTATAGCCACACACCCTTCTTACAACACCCTCTTAGGGCACGCAGGGCGTACTGTGTGAGAGGACATACTCTCCTGACTACCCCTGATGTGCAATTGCGCCCTACTTTCTGCAGCACTTGCATGGAAAATGTACCTAACACTTCCAGCTCTGCTTCGCTGTAAACCTGTCCTGTTTCTAGATCTCAGCAGCTCGCCTCCAAATGTAATCCTCAGACCCCCCCGGTCGCAGATCGAACCCCCTAGGGTGTGCTAAGGTCGGGCTACATGTGTCTTGGTGGTGCATACCTGTGAGGAACAGGAGGGCCTGAGTCTCCCGCGATGGTATGGGGGACAACAGGGACAGGTTTCTGGGGTACATGCCTTCATCTGGTTCTAGTGGTGCAACACCTCCATCTCTGGCAAGCCCCATCAGGGTAGGGTGAAATCCTTCCAGAGAACCCCTCGATGGGGCGAGAGATTTCAGTCTCACACAGTCTCTTATAAAACAAGTAGCAGCAGCTCTTTATTATCCGCAGCAGCATATAGCAGTATCAGGTACAACAGGTCTTCTCTCTCCAGACGGTACCCCTTCAGGATGGGCTGTCTGGGGCTCTTTGTTCCCCTGCCACCACCCGAAGTCACAGGCACTCAGGGTGGGGCTAGCTCTTCCCTCACCCCCTAAGCAGGGTGAGGGGCACTGGTCCACCGCAGGTCTATCAGCTCTACTCAGGGCCTGTCTGAGCTCCTCCAAATGTAATACATAACTCTCCAACTCTGCGCTCTGAACTGACACACTCCTTCTGCTGGAACACACATACTAAATTGACTGTGCACCGCCCTTTATGATTTTGGCAGGCCCCTGCCCTATGTCTCTTGCCTTAGACACAGAGTCAGGTGGCCTACCTCCACCACTCAGGGCAGGGCTTGAAGCGGGGAAACCCATGATAACTACTGGCAGCCTGCCCTTAGCAGGACTTCTACCAGTAGGAGGAAAGACATATAGCCCAATTTCTTACCAGGGCCCCTACATCTATCCATCACACCACACACACACATCACTATACACACACACATCATTATATACACACACACACACACACACACACACACACACACACACACAGTCAGCACACTGGTGTACAACATAAGGCAGATGCTAGTCCCATAGGAAAACACATAGTATACTGTAGTTATAGTTACCAGTCCAAGAACCAATAAAGGAGACAGCATACAGCAAGGAGTAATCCAAAAGGTAATTGTATTAAAAAAACAAACAGCTACACATATTATATATTTTTTCAAAAGAACTGATCCTGCGCTCCTACCAATTTGGGCTAAAATATACTAGCGACAGGTTTACATTTAGAAGCTACGTCTGCGTAACAAAGGAGTCATGTGGTTGCATCTTTTGATCATGATTCAAGCCGGCCAACCTCCTCAAGGTAGACTCAGTTTAGCAGGTTCTAAATGTAACCATATCACTAGTATATTTTAGTCCAAATTGGTAGGTTTTTTGTTTTCCATATATGTAAGGCCAAAACTTTTACCAGCAGCACACTTCCAAGGGGAGGAGCGCGGTAATACTGTAAGTACAGATATATAACTTTATCTCAAAAAGCGTTTTACTGGAGAAACAAACAAAAGCTTTTATTTCTTTGAATTTTAGGATTGTAGTTTGGATACACACCTACTGTACACATTATCTAAATTATGGTGGGTAAAAAAAAAAAGACAAACACTGTCCATCATACGGTGTACAGCAAATAAAAATATCACTTATGAGCACATTCACATGTCTCAGACAGGTTGGCAACCATGATTTTACCCATTATCTCTTAGTATACAATTCTTCCACTGCAGCCATGGATTCTGGGAAATTACATGCAAATGAGCATTTAGTGTCACCTTTTACTTATTGTCCATTTTAACATGGACCCCTATTAGCACATGCCTGCTATATTACACAGTTTTTCAGCACAAGCACAGCCTGGGTTAAAGACGTGCATAACTGTGTGCTCATTTGCATGTCATTTCCCAGAATTCCTGGCTGCAGTGGAAGTACTGTATGCAAAAGCTGCAGTTCAAGCAATATCCTACGTGTTTTTTTTTTTTAAATAAATCAGTGCTATACTATGAGAAAATACTTGTAGCATAAAAAAAACACAACAACTCTGAATTACATTTTTAATGTATTATAATTTAACAAGCATTTTTTGTTTCTATAGCAACCATTTACAAAGTCACATCCCCTTCCTCTTCTGAAACAGGCTCTGGCACCCCCTGACCTCTCTCTAGCAGTGCACAAATTGTATCTAGTGACTGCCTGGTCACATGATCTTCCCCACAGAACTTTGCATCTTTGGCCCTCTTCGGCTGCACTGGCAGCCATTTAGTGAACCCGAGCCAAATCTTCACTGATCGGTCACAGGAGAACGGATCGATCGGCAACTTCACTAATTACTTATTGTGTGAATTGTATTGATGCACATATTAAAGGGGGAAAAAATGTAATTTAAAAAAAAAAAAAAAAAATCGCCAGCTTGGACTGCTGCTTTAACAGATAATGGGGACAGGCAGGGTTGCAGACCTGTCTGAGACATGTGAATGTGCTCACAAGTGGTATTTTTTTTGTGATACATATCTATATTGACGGTTGCTCATACCCCTATTGAAGCAGCTGGATAGGTTTCATAGCCTTCTTAAACAGCTGGCTGCAACTGCGATTAAACCCTATTTTCAGTCACCTTTACATTGATTAATTAACTCAGAATTGTTCTTTAAAGGCGATTTATCTGGCACAACATTCTTGTGAAAAAATGTCAAATGCTCTTTTTCTCAAAATGTTGAACTTAAAACCTGCTCAACATTTTTTTTTTCTCTTCACTAAATTTAGCAAAATATTAGAGGAATGATGGAAAATATTTATGCCACATATCGGGACGCACAATTCAGGTTAAAATTCAGGTCTCAAAGAAAGAGCACATATTAGTGTTGGAGTTTGTGCTTATATTTCACTTTCATCATCGTCGTCCCTTTCATTTGACGGTGAAAGAAAATAAGCTCTACTCTGTTACATTATACCACTGGGACATATTCACAAATGTATGCCTTTCTGCCTTCTAGAGCAGCATGGATTCTTTATTTGAATAGGTACGGTATGAATCTCGGGAGCTGAACCTCATAATGTCAGCTCTGGGGTCGCGGTTACCCCTGAGATACTTACCTCTGTAGGCGTGTGCAGGTAGTCCCATGATTCTTAAATCTCCCGCGGCACTAGATTTAAACCTCTATATTGTTTACCCATCGAGGGATGCTACCAGGGGCAACATCGGGGATAAGTTCTCAGGAATCACAGTGTCCCAGGAGCAGAAAATGAACATGGTTCAGATGTGGAGACCTCCTGCTTCCTAGCTAAATAACAAAAATATGAGGGGGGGGGGGGGGGGGAAGGAGCACGGGGAACTTTAAAGCAGAAATCTTCCCAAAAACTATAAAAATGAAGTCACCGTTGATGTTGTGCTGACCTATTTCTAATGCTTACTTCTTTTAATTTTAACCAATGTATTACTTCCCTGGCATCAGCTGTTACCGCGGGAACCTCCTCTGAAGGCGTGGGAATGACAGTAGGCATTGTAACCTCCCAAGAAGGGCCATTTTTAACAACTGTTATCTCTAAAATGAACACCTGAAAGCCAAACACTAAGGGCATATGTGCACTTATTTTGCCACGAGTTACTGATATGTCCATTCACCATTTTCGCCAAAGCTGACCAAGAAACTGTTGTTGAGAAGGCATCACAGCGGTAAGAAGCAATGCAGGGAAGAGCTGAAAAGTGAAAGAACCGGAGAGAAAGGGGAGGAACAGAAATTAAAGTAACAGGGAGGGAGCAGAAGGGAGCACCAGATTACAATAAAGCAGGGACCCATGGACCCCTTGAGAACAGGCCCTTTGACAGCAGTGACAAGTGCCCTTTAAATGGGAAAGGGTTCGTTTAATTGTGTATTTATTGTTCATTTGTTTTGAATTTATGTTATGGTGTTTGATTTGGGCATTTTGAAATAGGGCATGATGTGATGTCAGTTGTGCAAGTCAGAACATTGGTGGGCAAACATTCATTTGGGACAGTAGATGATGATTTCAGCTTTTTTTCAGACCAAGCAATATCCTACGTTTTTTTTTTTTTTTAATTTAAATAAATCCGTTCTGTACTATAAGAAAATACTTGTTGCATTGTGGTTTTTTTGTTTTTAAAAAAACTTTGAAATTAAATTTTTAATGTATTATAATGTAACACGCATTTTTCGCTTCAATAGCAACCATTTACAAAGGCACATCCCCTGCCTCTTCTGAAACAAGCTTTGGCACACCTCTTTTTGAGCCCTGCCCTCTCTCTTGCAGTGCACTAATTGTATCTAGTGACTGCCTGGTCACATGATCTTCCCCACAGAACTTTGCATCTTTGGTCCTCTTCTGCTGCACTGATGGCCATTTAGTGAACCCCCGAGCCGAATCTTCGCAAAATCGATCACAGGAGAATGGATCGATCGTCAACTTCGCTAATTACTTATTGTGTGGATTGTATTGCTGCACAAAGGGAAAATAAAATGGCAGCTTGGACTGCTGCTTTAAAAAAGTTTTTTTAACCACTAAAACTCCTCTTAACATTTATGTTAGAGGCATATGCGCACCCCAAATAGCTAGGTGGGGAAATCAAAACTACGTCTCGCTTTTAATTATTGGGCCAGGCGAAATAATGTGGCGAAATAATGTTTAGTATATAAATTACGTAAATGCTATCAAATACTGCAGAACAGGTATCACGTACAAGAATAGAAATCAATGCATTATCTAAAACATGACCGCCTGATATAAACATATCCTTGTGACCACAAGGTGACTTTCCTCAAAAGGAACAATACCATCATGATAGTCATATGTATAATTACACACACCTGCACCCACAATCTCAGGAAATATGTCAGTAAACAGAACGTCCACATCAAAAGGCTTGTGGAAAGAAAAGGTAAAGTTGGCTATTTGTCCTCTTTTAAGAACATACTCCTGTTTTCTCCTGCATGTGGAACTAGAGGAAAAGTACATTGCATAGGAAAGTGACAGTGAGAAGGAACTGTGAAGGAATTCAACAACACTTGGGATAGGGATAAGGATATCCGATATATAGAAGAAAGTCAAGGAATCAAATGGGGTATGAGGTTTTACAAAAGATAGGAAAAGTGGCAGATACAAGGAGACGGGGGTCAATAGGACAGGGGTGCTCAACTCCAGTCCTCAAGCCCCCCACAGGTCAGGTTTTTAAGATATCCCTGCTTCAGCACAGGTGACGCAATCAGAGGCTCAAATTGAGCCACCAGTGCGGACGCTGGGATATCCTGAAAACCTGACCTGTTGGAGGGGCTTGAGGACTGGAGTTGAACACCCTTCAATAGGATAGGTAATGTTGTAACTAACCCCTCTGGAAATGAATGACATGCACTGTAAAAGCAACAACACACAAATATATTGTTTAAAAAGGTACTGTAGCAGGGTAGTGAGAGGTTGGACACCAGACTCCATCACAACAAACAGGAATGTTTTTTTCTTACGGGACTTAAACAGAAATCCTCTGGGGAGGTTCAGCTCCGGAGAGACCCTGCTCCAAACAGATTACAAAATAAATAAATAGAAGAAGGATGGGTGCCTCTTTAAAAGGGCCATGTGCCAATTTGTGTTGTCTGCTAATAAACCACCTGTTTGCCATGCCAACCCAAAAAAGAGGGGACCCCGAGACGAGGCCGAGATGAGTAAGTAGAGAAGAAGATGGAATAAGAAACGAGAGGAGAGAGAATACACGAGATGAGAAACGAAGAGAAGAGAAGTGAAGAGAGAACGAGGAGCAGAAGAGATAGGCGGCGAGACAGGAGGCGAAGAGAGAGATTGAGAGGAGCGAGAGAGAGATGGAGAGAGAAGAGAGAGGAGAGAGGAGAGGGAGAGGAGGAGATTGGGAGAGGAGGAGAGAGGAGCCCCGAGAGGAGAGGCGAGAGAGAGTGTGTGTGTGTGTGTGTGTGTGTGTGTGTGTGTGTGTGTGTGAAGTAATAAAACATTTTTTTTAAAGTACTTTTCAAATATTAAGCTGGTGAATTCCACATTGGAGTAATGTTTTAAAATATATACTTTTCATTTTTAAAATGGTACAGGTCAATAAGGCCTGCATTATAGCGTCTTATGTTCGGGGTCTAGCCACAAAGTTGCATATTCAGTGTCTATACCGTGGTTCTCCAAGCATCCCTTTATCAAAACACACATCATATTGGTATGGATATGCTGCCAGTCACAAGACATTACAGTATTTCTATTACTTATTGGGGTTGAGACAAACTATTAGAAAGACTGGGGAAAGTAAACGATGTGTCTTTTACAAAGACTGTGGAGATTGTTCATTAAACTACGATAGTGCCAATCGGGCCACTATCGAAGAGATGTGCAAATATCTCTGACAGGCAGTTTAAAAAATAATCACCTATATGTATCAAGGTAAAATACTCAACGGAATGAAAAATCCCCAAAATTCATTTTTCCTCTCCTCCAACGTATTGGCCTGTTTTTTTGTGTGTGTGTTTTTTTTTAGTACAATTAGCAAAAAGAACATCAGATTGGGATTCTGAACAGGACAGCTTGTTTGTAAGAAAAATGTTAAGATGATTGGCTGAAAACAGGTCTCGATATAAAGATACTAGGCTGTCCGAAACATTATCCGCTAGAGTTCAGGCACTATGGTTGCATTAGAGCAGGGGTGCGCAAACTGGGGGGCGCGAGATTAACTGCGGGGGCGCGGGGTTTACAGAGGCCCCGCGCGCTTCCCGAAGGCACTTCAATTAAGTGCCGGGGAAGCGGCGAAGGCCTTTGTATACGTTACTTATTGTGGTTCAGCCGGCATCTGGAGACGCGTAGCCATGGCAACGTGACGTCAAATGACGCCGCGGGGTCGTGACGACGCGTTGCTATGGCAACGTGACGTCATGATGCCCAGACGCCGGGAACCATGATGAGGAGGGAGGGAGGGGGGCACGCGGAGAGCAGGACAGACGGAAGGGGGGCGCAAGGGAAAAAGATTGCGCTCCCCTGCATAAGCGGCATCATTTCACCTTCCGTAGCCCTATCATTTAATAAAATTACATGGAGTCAAAATACTGAAGTGGGTAAAGACGTCTCGGGTTACACGTTTAAAACAAACACCATCTACTGTAGCAACTGCAATGAGTAATCAAACATGCTGCAATATGTAAGCACGGAGGCTTCTAATCAGAATGTTCAGATACTGTACTTCCAGCAAGGCCATTGTGAGAGAAATGGAAAAACATGCAGAAAAATAGAAGCAGAACAGACATCTGCTGCCCAACTTACCCGGGAGCTGCACTTACACATCTGTCCATTTCCAGTGAGCACATTACCTACACACTTTAAGCCAGGAGCAGGAACATTCCTTTCGTACACTAATGGCTTAATGCAACATCACACTACATTATACAAAAATAAAGGGAAAGATAAAATTGTGTATCGAACAGCCATTTTAAAAGTTAACTTTCTAAACCAGTGCTTTTCAAGCTGACCTCAATTATCTTACTGCGTGACTTAGGTCGTGCTTATACCAGAAACTGCAGACCGCGCGACGTTGCGCGCCTCAAAAAACAAATTGCAACAATGCAATGTATGTTTGCATAACCCCCGCGCGCAGACGCAAACTTCAGGGCGGCAGGCAGGCAGAACAGACCTGGGATTTTGTTTTCAGCAGGCGACGGCCGCTTCACGTGAGCGGTTCAGCCAATGAGGGCGAAATCGCTCGCGGCGAAGCCTCCGCCACGCCTCCGTCTCCTCCGGCTGCCTACTGCCTGCAGTTCACATGCCGCTCGGACGCATCGCTTTGATGATGTCACGGGATTGCGCGCACGCCCAGCCGGAGCTGGTATAATCGGAGCCTTACGGGTATTACTTTTAAAAACAATCATAATGCAGGAATGTACAATTACATCAATGTGTAATTGAGGTCGGTTATACTGGCATTGCAGTGTGAAGCTGGATGCGGTTTCAACCACACATTAAATAAGTTATGGTGGGTAAAAAGGGACACACACCATCGACTCTTCAAGCTGTAGCTTCATATTACCCACTGATGAGACGCAAAAGGTCAAAACAGCTGCTCTGTAAGTAGGTTTTACTGGCAATGCAATTCTTTAACCCAGGCTGTGCTGAAAAGCTGTGTAATAGGGTAGGTATAAGTTTATAGGGGTCCATGTTAAAATATGAAGCAAAAGGTGACACTGTTTGCTCATTTGCATGTAATTTCCCAGAATCCTTGGCTGCAGTGGAAGCACTGTAAGCTAAGATAATGAGGAGAGGCAGGGTTGCGAACCTGTCTGAGACGTGAATGTGCTCACAAGAGGTATTTTTATTTGCTGTAAACTAGTGAGTAAATGACAAACGAAACAAGCAGCATGCTCATTTTAGCAACTGAAAGGATTTATTTTTTTACAAATATTTATGCAGCTGCAAATCTGTGTCATACAAATACTGTACAGTGGAAAGCAGTTAAAATTGATCCAGGAGGTTTCCGTCCAATTTACTGCATTAAAAAATACACACATTAATTCATGATCTTGCTGGTTCTGGTAGAAAAAGAACATTCCGTTAAACCAGAGCACTCTTCATAAACAAAGAGGCAGCATAATTAGAAACGGGAATGTGGATTCATTACAAAGAAAATGCAGAAAATAAGAGAATATACAACAGTCCAATAATGTGAGGAAATATTGTTAAGTGAAAATGTAAGACACATGAATGTAGAACCCGACAGGTTATTGGCACAACTGGTCAGCCAAATTTCTAGTAATATAGACCAGGGTGCTCAACTTCAGTCCTCAAGCTCCCCCCCCCCCCCCCCCGTCAGGTTTCAGGATATCCCAGCTTCAGCACAGGTGGCTCATCAGTCCTCTTCTTGAGCACAAGTGGCGATTGAGCCACCTGTGCTCAAGCTGGGATATCCTGAAAACCTGACCTGTTGAGGGGGGCTTGAGGACTGGAGTTGAGCACATACGGTAGACTATTTGACCTCTATCTCACTTCTCTGTTTACGGCGCCCTCATAGAAGCATCCACCGAGAGCTACAAAAAACTGAATCATTCCATTGGTTCCCAGCATTCACCTCTACTACGCCCGCGAGGAGACTACTTCATGGACCGTAGTCTACCTCTTGAAAGAAAGAAGCATTCAACAACCAAGCTTTTCGGATCTCATTTTCGGATCTCAGACAATTTATGCTCTCAAATGAGCACGAGAAAGACCCTTTCTATAATTATTTTATTTAGATTTTTTTTTTTACGTGGAAATATAAGATTGAATAAAGAAATGTAGTGCTACTACAAGTTTGTAAATATTATTACTACTGTAGTTCAAGTGCTTTGGTCTCCCCTGATAAGTTTATGATGTAAACCACGCAGCACTTAAATGCACCTCTGGTACGCAGCTCTGCTTTGTTCATGCCCCTTACAGTAGGTGGCGTTTAGAACTGAACATAGTTTGTGTTACCAGTAATGATGGGCAGATTTGCAGGTTTGAAATACAAACTATGCCAACTTTGGAGCCCGTTTGGAAGGTAGTCACACTGCGGAATGGGCTTTCAAGGCCGAGCAAAATTTGAACCGAAACCGGAGACATCTTCCCATTCAAATTTGAGCCATTAGGGCCTTATTATATATCGGGAAATGTTAGACTCAAAATCCCCATTGAACAGCCCTACAGCAGATACAGAATTACCCCCTTAGTGAAGACTCGTGCAGGTTGCCTATGGCATGTGCAGAATAAGCTCCTATTCAATATGCTATGAATATGCATGCAACATCATTTTTGGTATGGTTATGGCTTATTGTGTATACCTACACAAGGCTCTTATTCAATATACTGTGAAACTGTTTTTTTGTACTGGAGAAGATCTTGGTCCCCTTCCCTTGAATGAACCTAAACTCTTCTCCAGAGCAGGAAAGCGGCTTTACCGCCTCTAGGGCCCTTAGCAATGTATACAATAATTCAGAAACATAAATAAACCTTCGGGGGGGGGGGGGGCACAAACCTACTTGTAATTGGTGAATTACACAGCAGAATGTTTTGAAAAATAGTTTCTAGACATCTAAAAAGAGACAACCATATTTTTATATAATCATATTATACTAAATCATATTACATCACCACTCCCTATGAAAAATGGTTACAATCATAGAGCTTTGATGCATAAATTGTACTTCAGAGTGTTGCTTTGCAAATAATCATATTTTAAAGAAGGAGAACTTTTCGGTCATTGCAAAGCAAGCACTCACTCATGGGACAGTGGCTGCTTAGCACACTCTTTTGTAGAATGGAAATATCACTGCATATAAAACATTACTGAGCATGCGGAACCAAGGAAGCAAGATGGATCCTCCAGCCTCTCTCAACAGAAGAAAACATTTTTTCCCTGTATATGCTTGATTAATTTGCCATTAATCCTATGCTATGCTTTTATTTGCCGTTGACACCATTCCACAAATGAACATTTACTGTTTGTTTAAAGGAAATCACATAAGTTACGTTTCGCCAATTCATTTTTGCCTAAGTAAATACAGCAATTTTACTGCCATTCTTTGCTGGGGAAAAAAAACCTTTTGGGGATTAGGGCTCTTTCTGCTTGACTAATAATCCAGCGTGCAGCTTCTTATGTGTTGGCAAACAGAACTGTTCCAGTACAAAGAGCTTGTTGTGATTCATAGGTAACTTATGAGGTTTCCATTTGCTATTTTATATAGTGTTGTGATGTGATTTTCTGCTCCCGTTGGTATTATTATAACCTTCGCTAATCACGGATCAGTGGATTTATGCTGTAGCTGAGGCACACCTCTCTGGAATTCATACTCCCCATACGAGTGAAGGTTCCAAGCAAGATCCTTACCTGCAATAAGAGACCGACAACACAACAGTGGTGTTAACAGCATACTCTTCACATTACAAAGAGGTGCACCCATTTTTGATAGTGTTGGCTTATGAAATGTATTATCTGGTGCAAATCCCCTGAGAAAAGAGTTTAATGAGGTCATGTGGACGTAAATCACGTTCTCAGATAACTTCACGATTTTCATGCACCTTTCCCTATTTAAATTATTATTGTCTGTATTAATGTCTGTAAAATACTACCCACACTTAGCACTATATAGATATAAAAAATACAAATAGGATTGGCCATCACTTGGGTTGCTTCCTCAATAGCCACCTGTGAAAAACTGGAGCTTTCCTTACCATTAATTTCTTTTTCCTGGTCCCTCCATGGCAGTACAAATGAATGGAGAATTAAGCCACACCCAGTTGGGGGTAGAACAAAACGATCAACGAAATACATGCGCACCTACAAGGCTCCTTGCTCTCCTCCTCAGCAGTTATTTATTCTGACTCCTGCACACTGTGGCAAGTGATAGAGACAGGTATCTTAACTCGTTCCCCTTTTATTCACACCCTGTCCTTCCTTTCTTCTGTAAGATTTATTGAAGAATAACAGCAACATAAAAGGGGAGGGGGGTGGGGGGCTGTAATAGGTGGCAATAACTCAGGGAAAGGTAAATTGAGATCATTTTAACAGGAGATGGGATACATATCTGCTCCTGAAGGCTTACTGGTTCCAAAGAGGAAGAGGAAATTACCTCACATGCAGGAAAAGGGGCAGGGAGAGACCAACAGCCAGGGGTCCTGGGTTATACCACTCAGCCAACAGTAAAGCTATTAGGACACAGGCTGAGCAGTCAACAAAGAAGTTACAATGTTGCAACAGACTAGACTGAGGAGTGCTGGCAGCCCGAGAGCAGAGAAAATACATAGTGGTTCCAGGACATTATTAGTGTAACTCTAACACTCTAGATTGTAAACTCTCACCAGTAGGGCCCTCATTACCTCTCTGTATGTGTATGTCCGTCCTCACACTTGTATGCAACGGTTTATGTAATACACAGAACTCTGTACCTTCCATTGTACCACACTGCGGAATATGTTGGCGCTTCACAAATAAACGATGATAATAATAAAATTAAATATTACCACTAATCAACGAGTGGAGGAGTAAAATCACTGAAAGCTATATAAAATAAAATTTAAAAAAAAGACACATTTTACTCACAGAACAAAAGGCCTGAACTACACACTTCCTGTGCGGATGGTGCGTGGAGGATAAAAAATAAACAAACATTCTAAGGACTGGAAAGTGGTATCTGCATATTGAAGGACTCGTGGTTGGAAGAGATAAAGAGGTAAAAAGAAGCGGTTTTATAGAAAATAAATAAATTGTGTTTCCCTGTGTCAGTACCGCTCTCTGAAACTGTAGTAATGGATACTGTTAGGGAGAAAGTGCTAGCATTGATAGCTTGTGGGGTACTATACAAGTCAGTACAGGCAAGTCTCAGTTCCTAGTTCATATTTTCATTTATTGTTTTCTTTTTTCTTATTACAGTACATTGTTCTTATTTCATAATTATGGTTTTACCAAAAGTAAAGTACAAATGAGATCATTGCCTTGGCTTTCTTTGTAGAATACATATTAAACAAAAAATATATATATATATATATAAATGTAAATACAATTGTATGCTCATCTGCATGTCTTAGGCAGGTCTGCAACCCCGCCTTTCCCCATTATCACCCAGCACACAGCACTTCCATTGCAGCAACGGATTCTGGGAAATGACATGCAAATGAGCACACAGTGCCACCTTTTGCTTCAAAAACCATATATATAAAAATACAACTGTATGCTCATCTGCATGTCTTAGGCAGGTCTGCAACCCCGCCTTTCACCATTATCACCCAGCACACAGCACTTCCACTGCAGCAAGGGATTCTGGGAAATGACATGCAAATGAGCAAACATTGCCACTTTTTGCTTCAAAAACCATTTTTAACATGTATATATATATATATATATATATATCATTTTTTTTTTTTTTAATATAAGACCATGTTAAAGAAATGATAAAGTGAACATAGTAGCATGGAAATTAATTATTATACTAATTAGGGTAGAGAGAGAATGGCAGTTGTATTGAAGTATATCACTATGCTCAACTCCTCTATATCTCAGGCTTCACAAACATTGGTGTTGTTGCATTTGGATTAAAAACCTGGTCAAATATTTCTGTTTTTATCTTGCTACCCAGCTCCACATGAGGCACAGTCAGGTTAACAGGATCTCCAAAGTCACAGAGATTAAGCGATAGTGACTGATTGGCATCCAACATTTCGACTAGTATATAATGCCTCTTCCCACAAATTACAGTTACAGTCAATAAACAGGCCAAAAGAAACTTCATTTTACCATCATAAAATATAATCATGTCTTAATTGTCACAAAAGACCAGAGATCTTTATCTTTATTACCATTCCTCTTTCCGCATGTGCAATTAACAATATGAGGGGCAAAATCAACTCTTAGTATAAATAACAGTGGCACCAGGTACAGTAAAATGCTTGTAAGCGGTTTCCACTCCACAGTGCTCCTCCAGCCTCATGGGACAAATCATCCCTCTGTTTGTGCCTATGACAACTTGGTAAATATGTTTTTTTTACCACCCATACGAATACTCGAGAGGATAACTATGGCAAGCAGCAAATTACACACTGTAGAACAGTATAACAAAGCAGGCCATAAACCCTTGATTAGAATTCTGTTTGGCACACAGATGGGATCAGACTTTCCTTTTAGCATAATTAAAAAATAATGTCATTATATATCTGAAAGGTACATTATTTTTATTAGCAAAACAAAAAAAAAGGAGGAAAGAACTCATTAATATTGCACTCAGACTCCGTTATTTACTGAAAATATAATCCTAAAATAGATAGAAATCCATCTCCACTAATTTTAAATAAATGTTTATTGGTTAAGTAGAAACAAAAGAAATATAAATTAAAACCTGTCATAAGTAGCACATATACTGATATCTGTATTTAGGGCTGGGATGATTCCCCAATTTCCCTTGTGTGTCAAATGTTCTTCCTCCAAGAATAGACAGTATATTCTAAAGCAGCAATGCGTAAACCGAGTGCGCCCCCCTAATTTTTTTTTGGGGGGGGGGGCGAGGGTGGTTGCAGAGGTCCCACGCTCTCCCCCAGACATTTAAATCAAATGCCGGGGACCGCGTGAGGCCTCTGCAACCTCTACTTACCTAGGTGCAGTCGGCTTCGGGGACGCGTGACCATGGCAACGCGGTGTGAAATGACGCCGTGGGGTCATGTGACATTACGGTTGCCTTGGTAACACTGCGTCAAATGATGCCCGCGAGGTAAGGGGAGGGGGGCACAGGAACGGAGTGTGCAAGGCAGGGGGGGGGGGGGAGGCAGCAAAATAAGTTTGCTTGCCCCTGTTCTAAAGGAAGCCAAGGTTGGTCTTCTTATGTGGATAATAGATCAATAGCCTATAAGGGCAATAAACTGAAGGTGCCCAACGTTAAAAAAGTGCATATATACAAAGTGATAGTGAAGGCTCTATGGAGGGTCCCTGTTGAAATAGAGGGACTACAGGAATATTTCCTATGCTGAAAATATACAGCTCCTATTCCTTAGAGCAGGGCCGCGTAAATTTTATTTGCTGCGCCTCCTCCTCCCCTGCCTGCTCTCCTCTGTCGGTGCACCCCCCTTCCTTACCTCATGTGGCATATGACACCGCAGGGTTGTGTGATGTCACCATGTGGCCCGCGGCGTCATTTGAGGTCACGATACCGTCACATGATACCGCGTTGCCATGGTCACGCGTCCAGAAGCCGGCTGAACCTCGGTAAGTAGAGGGTGCAGCGGCCTTGCGCGGTCCCCCGGCATTTAATTTAAATGCATCAGGGAAGAGCGCGGGACATCTGCAACTGCCCCGTGCCCCCCCCCAAAAAAAAATCTTGCGCCCCCCAGTTTGCGCACCGCTGCCTTAGAGAATATGGTGCGGGAGCAGCTGAAACCCGTTAAGTGATTTGCCCTTAATAGATATCTTGCAACCTGCGTTGCAATGATGCTACTGAAACGATGACCATGACGTCATCACTACCCGACGCGCGTTTTGTTCTTGGACGTCATGGTCATCGGTTCAATAGCACCATTGCAACGCAGGTTGTAAGATATCTCCCTTTGAAAGCTCCCATTTTAGGCTGAGTCCATGGTGACTGCAGCTGTGCGGAGGCGCGCTGAGGCTGAGGGAAAGCGGGTGCTTTCCCTGGCCTTAGTTCGCGCGCAGTGCGGGGGCGTGCCTGTGACGTCACGGAGCTGGTTCGCCCTCATTGGGCGAACCGCTCCCGTGAGCGCTCAAACTAAAAATTGTATAAGACCTACGCCTCCGCACGCCTGCGGACGCGTGCGCGAGCCCCTGCTAAAGCCGCTCTCATTGCGGCTGCAGGGGCTCACTGACAAGCGTCAGTGCGCCTCAGCATGGGTCAGCCTAAGGTGACCCTGGACTCAGCCGTACTCTCAACAGTTCAGCAAGAGTAACAAAGATGTGGGCTGGCAAGACAGCCACTAGCAGAGAGATTAGACTTTAAGGGCAAATCACTTAACGGGTTTCACCTGCTCCCGCACTAAGTCTGTATCTCCGTACAGCTACACGGCATTCACGTATGTATATAAATCGTTTTAAAGTGCATAGAGATATTTAACATTGTGGTAATATCTCTGGATACTAAATTGCAACTGTATCGTGTTGACGTAACCAGGACTTATAGGTCTCTTTTACAGAGTCTATACCCATGTTACTATTTGCTCCGTTTATTCAGTCAGTTAATTCAGTTGTGGGCCCACGAGGCAACCACTAACAGAGAGATCAGAACTTGGATCACTGTGGTACACTTCTTAATTAGTTTCACTTGTTCCCGCCAAACAGTATCATTATATAGCTACACTGCTTCTGATAGATACTATTATGGCATTTGTTTGGATACAAGGTTGCGATTTCATTATGCAAAATAACTATTGCCAACAGCTTTGCTAGACTGAATAGCTGTATCTATAAATATGGTATGAATCGCTCTGTTTTTTTTAGCCAGCTAACCAAGTGGGCTCAAGAGGCAACCACTATAAGAGAGGTTACATGATTTTAGTTTTCAGTTTGCCTTACCTGGGTAACTGTGTTCATGCCTTGCTTCTCTTATTGCACAATTTATTTTGCTAGGTTTACACTTTATTCTCTAAGGAATAGGAGTTGTATATTTTCAGCATTGGTAGTCCCTCTATTTCAACAGGTGCCCTCCACTGAGCCTTCACTATCACTTTGTATATATGCACTTTTTTAATGTTAGGCACCTTCAGTTTATTGATATATTACCTATATAATAAAACCAACCTTGGCTTCCTTTAGAATATACTGTCTATTCTTGGAGGAAGAAAGTTGACACACAAGGGAAATTAGGGAATCATCCCAGCCCTAAATACAGATATCAGTATATGTGCTACTTATGACAGGTTTTAATTTATATTTATTTTGTTTCTACTTAACTAATAAACATTTATTTAAAATTAGTGGAGATGGATTTCTATCTATTTTATGATTATATTTCCAGTAAATAAGGGAGTCTGAGTGAAATATTAATGGGATCGTTCCTCATTTTTGTTTTGCTCGTATATTTTATCCCTATTTGCAGGGGCCGACCCCCCTCTGCGATTCACATTATTTTTATTATTATCAGGTCATTGCATATTTTCTAATAAACAGATTGCTTGGGTTCAACAAAGGCCTTAAACTCTAGAAAGGCAGATTTTAATAAACTGAGGTCTAATCTAGTAGTAATACAATGGGATGATGTTTTAGCAGGGAAAAAAAGTAGAAGATAAATGGGCAGTCTTTAAAACATTGTTAGGTAAGCACACTCATCAGTGTATACTCTTGGGTAATAAGTATAAAAGAAATAAGTCAAAAACCAATGTGGCTAAATAAACAGGTAGGGGAGGAAATGGACAAGAAGAGGAAGGCGTTTAGATTCTTTAAGTCAGAAGGGACAGAGACATCGTATCAGAATTATAAGGAATGTAACAAAAATTGCAAAAGGGCAATCAAATTAGCAAAACTGGATAATGAAAAAAGGATTGCAATAGAAAGTCAAAACAACCCAAAAAAGTTCTTTAAGTACCTTCATAACAAAAAAATGAGAAAAGAAAATATAGGACCCTTTCAGTGTGAGATGGGTAGGCAGATTATTGGAGATAAGGAATAAGCAGAGGTATTAAACAAATTATTTACCTCTGTGTTTACCAGGGAAGAATTAAGTTCAATAGTAGTGCCACAGGAGGAAGCCACAACCTACATATTAAATGAACAATTGGTTAACTGAGGAAGAAGTTCATAAGCGATTTGAAAACAATTAAGTAAATAAGACACCTGGCCCCGATGGCATACATCCATGAGTTCTCAAGGAGTTAAATTCAGTAATAGCCAAACCATTATATTTAATATTCAAGGATTCCATTTCCACAGGCTCAGTACCACAAGATTGGCGTAAAGCAGATGTGGTGCCTATATATATTTAAAAAGGGAGCTAGATCACAACCCGGGAATTACAGACCTGTAAGCCTGACTTCAATAGTGGCGAAACTACTTGAAGGTTTAATACGGGATAATATTCAGGAATACCTAATGGAAAACAAAATTATTAGTAATAGTCAGCATGGATTTATGAAGGATAGATCATGCCAAACTAACCTTATTTGTTTCTTTGAGGAGGTAAGTAGGAATTTAGACCAGGGTAATGCAGTTGATGTGGTCTACTTCGATTATGCAAAGGCTTTTGATACGGTTTCACACAAGAGGTTGGTGTACAAAATAAAGAAAATTGGACTCAGTAATAATATATGCACCTGGATTGAAAACTGGTTAAAGGACAGACAACAGAGGGTTGTCATAAATGGAACTTTTGCAGGTTGGGCTAAAGTCGTGAGTGGAGTACCTCAGGGATCGGTACTGGGACCCCTGACTTGTTTATTAATGACCTTGAGGTTGACATCGAGAGCAAAGTCTCCATCATTGCTGATGATACTAAATTGTGTAAGGTAATAGAATCAGAGCAGGATGTCATTTTTTGGAAATAAAATGTTTATTTGCATCAGGAATGAGATTCACAGATTAAGGAAAAAAATGATGATTATTTTCTGGAGATTGAAGAAGGGTTTGTACTTTAAAGCAGAAGTCTGTGATGCTTGCCAATTTCACATGCACACACATTTATTAAACGTTATTGCACCTACAGTATTACTGCTCAATTGTGAGTGATTAGTTAGCAAAATAGCACTATGATGTTATAAGCTGCTCCATTTGTTTCTTGGTCAATGATTTCACATTGTGGCAGTGGTAACTGGTGCAATAGAGTCTGCTACATCTGTGTACACACACACACACACACACACACACTTTAATCCAATCTGCATCTGAGGGTTTCTATGAACACTGCTTCCCAGGGTTGTACAGGTGCTATTCTGAGCCGCAGACAGTAGGATTTCTTCAGTTACACGGCCGTCGAAAATGTCCCACTTGCACGAGACAATTTCTACCATGTTACGCCACTTGCAGCAAAGTCATCCTCTCTCAGACAAACCCTTGTCATCAAGAGAGAGTCCATCAATTAGTGCAACTGGCATTAGTACAGAGTGACCATATGTTTCCCGGGACAAATGTCGCTCATGCGCAAATCGTGAGCACCGACTGTACATGAACGGCTGTGCATGTACAATAGGTGCTTGCCGGCCGCACATGCACGATCTGCACTTGCTGGCCGTGCATGCGTAGCTGGCAAGCACCAGACGAAAACCAGGACATTTGGCTACATTTTGGGACACCTGGACTGAGGACAAAAAAAAGGGGGACGTCTGGTCACTATATTAGTACATACTTTCATGTTGATCAGAATCTGAAATCACCAAAAGTCAGTGATTCCCAAAGGGGCTTTGCAAACCCTAGAGGTTTTTGAGGGGTCTACAGGGGTTGACAATTTTTTTTAAATCTGTAATGGCGGGTCCCTGGCAGTTTAGTTGGGTTCTGATCCCATGTGGGGATTGCACACTCAGTAAGGCCCCAAACTGCACCTCAGGGTGGGTGGTATAGTGGTCAATTACAGCAGGAGCTTCCAAAGTTGCTCCCCACAATTCTTTGAATCCACAGCGTTGTAGGGCGTGACTTTGGAAACCCTCGCAGTAATTGACAGCTATAGGACCCATGCTGTCTGCACACACCGTTTCTCTCCCCACCCTACATCCATCTCTCATCCTCCATCCTCCTCACAGCCGCTCTCCTCCTCCTAGCTCCCCCTTTCAGCCACCTCCTCATAGCCCCCCTCCTCCTCCTAGTTCCCCAGGCAGGGGATGGCAGCTGTGGAAGAGGACTATGGCAGCAGCAGCGGGCATTGGTGGAGCCCAGGAGACACCGGAAGATGTAATGGTAACTTTACTATGAGACAACTTCTTTCCCAGAATGTATATTTTTTAGAAACAACAAGTTGTCTTTGGTCTTCGACACTGAAGCTTTTCTAGTTGGATGGTTACTGGTCAACAACTTAGGGTCAGATCCACAAAGCTCCATTAACATAGTGCTCATAATGTGAGATTACCCAAAACAGTAACAGCCATTGTTTTTGGAGGTTAACGCATATCAACAAAGATAATCATATGCAACAACAACAACGCCCTTGTTTAAGTCCTCAGCATAGGTGTGATGTCAAGTCATTGTAGTGTAAGGTTACGTTAGCTTCCGATAACGTGATATGAAGTGTGTCTTACCTAAAGGGACCCATTCAGACCCTGGCACATGGGTTTTGAGAAGGAGAAATTATGAAGGCGAGGGAGAGGAGGAGGAGGCGATGGCCAGACTTTGTGAACAAACCTGAGAAATATGCCAACTTAAATATACTTATATCCATATTTCAGGTCCCAGCAATAAGCTTAAACAGACCTTTGTGAATAGAAACTGTTAGGGGAAAACACCTATTTTGCATCTCATTATGACTAGCGGCTATTACAGTCATCTCAATGCA
This sequence comes from Ascaphus truei, assembly GCA_036426205.1. Taxonomy (NCBI): domain Eukaryota; kingdom Metazoa; phylum Chordata; class Amphibia; order Anura; family Ascaphidae; genus Ascaphus; species Ascaphus truei. The sequence goes on from CM071570.1 coordinate 211,761,955, forward strand.
GTTTCTGGACGTAAATAAGACTTGACGTTTGTTATTGTCCTTTGAAGATACACAATAAAGCATAATGGGCGTTAACTTAGGTTGCCGTCACATTAGGTCACTTAAAGCTTTGTGGATCTGACCCGATTAGGCACAAATGACTCCAGATAACCATGAACAGGTCCCACAATAACAGCCTTATTTTGTAGCGTTCATATCTTATACAGCATATTACTGTCGCACGATGGAGGAAATCTCTGTCAGGATCGGGGCTCAACTCAACCCCCCGGACGCGTCATGGCGGACGTGCACAAGACTCTGTCCACTCCGCACTGCCGGGAGGCACAGCTCTGGAGGGACGGACTTCAGGCTCCGCTCCAGTGATGCAAACTTGGGCGACAGGTTCCATGATGATGCAGTCAGCACACGCCATGCGCTACCTGCACGCCGCGCTGCAAGTAATAATGATGGGATCAATCTCAGCTGCTCCTCACACTCCGTAACCTCTTATCAGCGCACGACTTATGTGTAAGTACCTCCCTCTTGCCAGTCTTTCCATTGGCTCTCATTCCCTCATATGCTCAGTCAGCTCCTAGGCAATTGGCTGAGCATAAACTCCTGTTTATGTACCTGTGCTTGCTACTAGCTGTTCCTTGCTGTTGCTGTGCCTTGCCTTGTCCTTTTCGTTGTGACCTCAGCTCGTACCTGGACCTCTGCCTTCTCGAACTCCTGAACCTCGGCTCGCTTCTGGATTCCCGCACTCTCCTCTCCACGACCTGGGCTATGGATTACGACTACTCTCCACCCCCTGACTGCGGCAAGTACCTTGACCTACCTGAACTCTCCTACCCTGACCCGGCTACACAACCCTCACTCTACCATCCGGACTCGGTCTCGCGGTTGTAGGTCGGTGGTTATCTACATTGCCACCTCAGCCCCACGGTCTTGTCCTGTTTGTGGTGAGCACACGTGACAATCTCATAATTAAGCAAGTCCAGAGAACACCACTTTTTCAATCAGATAATGGTTTAATTCCAAAATAAATATTATTTTGATAACTACAGTAAGCACTCTCGCTTCTAAAATGTTTAACCAACTGGAAAACAATTCAACCGATTGATTAAATAATGCAGCCAGAACAAATTTAGATCAAATCGAATTAGATTAATGAAAACGGCTGGTCACATTTCATCTTTTGATCATTTTCCTTCAGGAAATCTGCTTGGAAAATTAACTGCCTCTCTCGCCTGCAATATATAATACGTTGCTTTGTTTTAACCTCAATTGTGCTCTTAAAAGAAAATTAAGTAACTAAGAACAGCTGTAAATCTTTCCCACATGAAAGTAATAGCTATTTTATTTCACACAGGAGTTTTGCATTCAATTAACTAAAGCTCAGTCTCTGTAGTAAAACCTAAAAGTAAATAAATGAAGGTATACAGGAAGTTACAGCTTACTGTAGGAACACCAGTAAACATTCAAAGTAAAGCCTTCCAACTCTTGTGATACCTACTCTTTGCAACCCTTTCCCTTTCTATCCATAGGACAGAGGTTTCTTTTTGAAGTGTGAGTTTTGGCTACAGAAATTATATATATATATATATATATATATATTTTTTTTTTTTTAAACAGGCCCCCATATTATGAACTTACTCACTACACTAAATGTTCCCCTATTATCTTGCTAAATGTTACCCCAGTGTCTAACTTACAGTAAGTCACAATGGAAGCCAGACCTATCACCTCATAGAACAGCCAAGGCCCTGCAGTAGTTGGCTCACCCCCTCCCCCCCAAAACACCTAATATTGTATCGTAAAAGTCATTCCAATGTTCCTAGCCCAAAGCTTGCAAGCTCTGCTCAGTCACTGATGAAGCTATTTGCAGACGCAATTTACTCAATTTAGACAGGCCTCACCTTCTCCAAAACTTCCTGGCAATACCACATTCCAATATCCAACATAATATTTGCCAAATTAACTCAATCCTTCTTATCAAACCAGACATATCCCTCTTCAGCTCTTGATGCCTAACCATTACGCCACTAACTCCTGTTAACAAAATTAGCTTAATTCTTAATGGCTGCCATACTCCCGTCAATAATCGCTCTTGATAAATTGGGTTCCACGGTGGACCAGGAACCTACTTTTTCCCCACAAAAATGTAACATTATTTTTTTTAATTAAATGTGAATCTTAACATTTAAGGCAGTAGCTAGTAATGCTCTAAATCAGTCCTCCCTAGTCCGAAACGCAACTGGCTTACAAATCTTTGCAACTTTCCACACAGGATGGAAAAACAAAAACAAATTGGCACATAACCAATAATGGAATTACTGCCACACCTGAAAACAATTTGGTAAAAAAAAAACATCCTAACCTAATCATCGTATAATAAAATGAACAAAAATAAATAAAAACGAAAAACCCATGATTCTTTCACTTGCTTATCCATGTTTGCATTCTGAATTATTACAATTAATACAATTACAAATTGCACTACCTTTTACTGTTAGTTCCATCTGCAGCACTAAAAAAAAAACCTCAAGTGTCATACTAAAGACTGGATCATCTGCTGACAGAAGCCCTAAATTGGCTCCCTACACAAAATCAGATACATTCAGAGTTAGGGGCATACAATGGGGGAATAGTATATCAATTACATAAACAGAATGACATACCAAATAAGGACAAACCAGCACAAACAGATACAAAAAGGTAATGAGAGCCCTGCTCGTGAGAACTTACAATCAAGATAGACTAAAGGGAAAAGTTAAAACAAAAAGGTAAAGTGGCTACTCATTGTGTGATCGAGTGCCTCAGAATGGCGTTTGGTCCAGCAGCACAGCTGGTCCCATTAAGGTCTGAGGGTGTGGATGTGGGGGGCTATTATACAGTGTGGAGTTTGGTTCAGCCGCCCAGCTGGTCCCAATATGGTTAAGGGGTATTTGGTAGGAGGATGCCAGATAGGCTTCCTTAAAAAGGTGAGTTTTCAGGAAACTTTTGAAAGTATGAGAGCTAGGGGAGTGTCTGATGGTCCATGATTTCAGAGAGAAGGTGCAGAATGGGAGAAGTCTTGTAAGCGGGACTAAGAGGTGTTGATAAGGGAGGTGGAGAGAGGTGAAGGTCATGGGCAGAATGAAGGGGACGTTTAGAGCAGTACGTGGAGATCAGGGATGAGATGTAAGTGGGGACACAGCTTTGTAAGTCAGAGCTAGGACTTTGAATTTATGTCTAGAGAGATTATGGAAAGCCAGTGTAGGGATTTACATAGTGGAGCATCAGATGTGGTGCTGTGAGTAAGGTAGACAAGTATTGCAGAAGCATTTCGGATGGATTGGAGTTGAGACAGACGGACACGAGGGGAATGCCAACCAGAAGAAGGTTGCATTAGTAAAGGTGGGACAAGATGAGTGAATTAGGATTTTAGTTGTGTTATGAGTAAGAAAAGGGTGTATTCCGGCGATATTTTAGAGGTGGAGACGGCAGGACATACAGTAGTGAGTGTTTGAACAGGAGGAATTAAGAGAAGGGCAGTGTCAAAGATGACACCTAGGCAGTGGGCTTTGGGTGTTGAGGAGGTTGTAGTATTATTGACAGAGAGGAAGCATTTGGGTGTAGGTGGAAGAAAGTGGAAGGGGTAAAGTTTAGTAGTTCTGTTCTTTGACATGTTAAGATGCAAGTAATGGAGGGACATCCAGGAAAGATTGCAGAGAGACAGTTGGTGACACGATACAAGACAGAGGAGAGTTAAATGTGGGTGTCATAAGCATACAGATTCTGAAAGTCACAGATACTGAAAGTCAAAGTATTATATTGGTTCACCAAGAGAAGAGGTATAGAGTGAGAAGAGCCAAGAACGGAGCCTTGTGTGACCCCCGACAGAAGTGAAGAAGATGAGGAACCAGAGAAGGATACTCTGAAGGAGTGGTTGGATAGGTACAGATGTAGCAGGTGTTATTGCACTCACTGGCATGGGCAGAACATGTTAGCCCCGCCCCTTTTTTTGCAGGCAGCTAATGCAGACACTATGTGCCCTGCTGCAACGCTTCAGTGCCTACTACATCAATGCCACACAATTCAATGCCTACTACATCAGTACGGCGTGAAACAGGAGAGGGCTACATCACAGAGGCCAATGAAGTGGAGAGAAGTTAGCAGAGACACACTGCCGAAGGGACCAGGAGGCCTTGAAACATTGCTCTATTGTGCACATATAACAGTGTGTGCTAACATTTCCTCTCCCTGTATGTGCTGATTTTTTATGTATTGTTGCTTTTTTTAAATACATTAAAGAAGAAACTTGGTGAGACCAAATGCAAAACATAAGTCTTTCAATTTCTTTGATTTACTTTTTGAGGGCTGATCCAGTATGGTTTTTGTACAAGTTATAAAATAAATTAATTTTTCTTTTAAAATCACATAAATACGTTTCCAAAACCAGAAAACCAATTAATTATTTCACAATGGAGTATGTGGCCAGTCTGAAAATGGAAATTATGATGCTTAATTTCTTCATTAGAGTGAAGGCTTCTGGAGACATAATGTACCGCCCCCCTAAAGCTCCTCTATAGTCCCTGACTGATATCACCCAGTTTCTTGGCTCCATTTCCTCTCTGAATGAGAAGAGTGAGCTGCTAGTTCATGGGGATTTCAACCACAAAATCCAGATACCACTCAAGTCACTTAACCTATCACAACTCATTTCCCAACCCACACGAATAAACCTGAAGTCGCATAACCATTCCTTGCTAGACTGGATTCTCTCCTCAAACCCCAGCAGAATCCAATCCTCTGGCATCCTTCCTGACATTTTCAGTGACCATGCAATAGTGTACTGTGTAAGGAAAATTAGACCGCCCCAATCAAGCCCTAAAATTCTCCTCACTAGAACATTTAGAAACTTTAATGAATATTATTCTAACAGCATACACAACGACTAATAATTTAGAATAATAATGAGTGCTTCGACTCTGGACGCACCCCCCCCCCCCCCCGAGAACAGTAATGTAGGATTGATTTTAAAATACTTTATTTCAATAAATTTCAAAAGAAATGGGGTATGTTGGCACAAAAAACATGACAAACGGACTGTACGTACATATACAACAAACATGAAATCTTGGGTTAATTACCAGAAGTGTGCGTTACAAGGGGTCCTAGGGGGTGTGCAGTGTCTTCTGAAGCACACCCCAATTTTCACTGTCAATTAAATATTGTACAGCAATTACACAAGACATCCACAAATACACCAGTTTACAAAAATTTGGTCTACAATTTTACCCTTAAATACATGTAAACTGCCCCATAATTAATTGTTTTCATGAGTTGCTTAATGTATACATCACCTTTTATGCACAATTCTACCCGCCTATAAACTGTTTCCACTGTCAGATATAGGCTCTGTACATGTATTGAATATCTTGGTATAATTAATTATGTACAACATTACACGTCTCTACTGGATATCTGAACTGCTAATGTAGATTGGATGTTCGTTTCATTTAAAAAGTTGTAATGCTAGAGAATGTGTAATATAATTAATGTATTAAAGAAATATCAGAAGCTTTACTTCCATGTAACGAAGTTTGTGAAAGAAGTTGATAAAAAGGGGAGTTTTACTAAAACCATGGAAAAAAAGAAGTAAGAAAAAATGTTCATGCCAGAAAGGATCCTCAGACATCGAGACTCACGATAGAAACAAGCTCATCATACTGTACTGAAAGGTGAGACGTGCTCGAGACACACACCCCTCTCACCTCTTTCCGCTCCGTGCGGTTTCCTCCTCTCTTTGGCCCCACCCCCAGGCTCCTCACACCACCTCCTAATTGGCTGCATTACCCAGCAGCAACCAATCAGAATGGAAGAAGCTACCTAGCCCGCATAACCGCTGTTATGAAAAAAATATATTTTTATTCCAAAGTTAAAGTGTTAAAGGTACAGTCAAACTAAGCAACATATTGTGTTCAAGAAAAGATGCGTGTTAAGTTATGGCAGGCAAACAAAGTGTCAAAAAACATACAGCAAAGACAGAACACCTATGTCTGTGTCTGCATGTATTCCACAAGTAACTCCTACCCGGCCGCAGGGCTATATACCCCGGGAAAGTTCCCAACCTGCTACATTCACACTATGACATTCTACTGGAGGGAAGGATTCTGGGTACTGTAGGTTTGCCAGTATTGAACCTGTGATCATACCTGCAGGAAGTGACAAAGCAGGTTTGTTTAACTCACAATGGTTACGGACAGTTTTGAAGTGAAACTTCTTTAGTGGCACCTCATTCGAACTGGGGCAAAAATAGATTGTGGAGACAGAAATGAAACGGATGTGACGTCAGTGCTGGCAGTTGAGGCCGGGCTGTGTTCTGGCTTAGCCCGACTCCAACACTGACATCCCAACCGCTCAAAAAATCAGATGCGGCGGCGATAGCCGCCGGCGCCGCTCCTGATGGCCGCTGCACCCCCCACATGGCCGCTGACATATGCGGCGGCGGCGATAGCCGCCGGCGCCGCTCCTAACGGCCGCTGTTCCCCTCTTGCTGCCCGCTGCCATGCCGCGCATGCGCTGTTGTGATGGCTAACTAACCCCTCCCCTCAGCCCCGGCCGCTCCAGCACATGCGTGCCGCCATTCCCCCCAGATGCATTGCTGCAGAGGCTCCCCGGGGGGCTGGAGGTCGCTGACCCGGCTGCCGGAGGAAGCCAACACCAATGGCTGCGGGGTCTGCGTGCTGCGCAATTGTGCTGCCATCGGGGTGATTGAACGTCCGCCATTGCCGCTCCCAGGTGTTTGCTGTGCAAGGGAATGCGTCCCCCACAGCACCATCGTGCTGGAAGGGAAGGGGGGGATTTGCGGGGGGGGGGGGGTGGAGGAGGAAGAGCGCCCCACACGCATTGCCATTCTGTAAGCCCCTTGTGGCCCCGTACCTCTGCCGGCTGTGAGAGGAGGAGCCCCTGCCTCCCTACCTCCGCTTCCCCTTCCCTGTGTCCCGCTGACTGAGCGCCGCCGGGGCCGGAGGAGAGGAGCCCCGGCGCCACTCCTAACGGCCGCCAATTCCCCCCACACGCTTGCTGCGCTGTCAGCATATGCCTCACGGCTCCTGCTCCAGTAACGCGGGAAGCGGGGGGGTTTGAGCGTGCCGCTTCCCACGCAGCACTGCCGGAGGGGGGGCCCTCTTAAGCACAGGGGGGGGGAAGAGAGCAGAAATAGGAGACCAACAGAGCCCCGTGGGTCGCAGCTTGGGGGGGTGGTGGGTGGGGGGGGTAGACGCGGTCAGATGGAGACATAAGCCAGAGCACCCCCGTGGGTCTGCATGCTTGTGGGCGTGTGGGGGTGTGGGCGTGGGGGAGCGAGAGAGTCAAGAGACTCATGCCAGAGCCCCCGTGGGTCCGAAGCTTGGGAGGGGGTGAGAAGTAGCGAGAGAGATCAGGAGAGCTCAGCCAGAGACACCCCGTGGGTCGCGCTTGAGGGGGGGGGGAGGAGAGCGAGGAGAGAGGCAGGGAGACTCAGCAGAGCCCCGTGGCGTCCGCAGCCGGGGGGGGGGGGGTCTTGGGAGGGGAGTCAGGAGAGAGATAGGAGGGGCAGTGATCTAAAATAGAAAAGAGATCATGACCAAAATACCATGAGTGATGACACATACACACACACAGACTGAACACACATACACACCCACAGAATGAACACACATTATCAACCACACAACACAGCACGACTGACACACACCCACACACTGAACGTGACACACAGGAAATGACACAAACACACATAACACTGAACTGACACACACACACACCACACCCACACCCTACTGAACTGACACACACCCACACACTGACTGACACACACATACAGACACCACACCCAGGACTGACACACACACACAACACTGACTTGGACACACACACACTGACTGACCACACACACCACACCACTGATGACCACACACACACGACTGACACACACACACAACACACATGACGACACACACACTGAATGACTGACACCACACATACGAACACAAACACCCTGACAGACACACATACACCACACAAACACTGACAGACACACATAACACACACACACAGACTGAAAACACATGACACACACACAGACGACACACATTGGGCACAGCACACAGACACCAACACACAACACACACAACACACACACACACACAGACACGACACACTGACTGACATCACACACACACAACACACACACACACACACACACAGACACACACAGACACACACACACTGACTCACACACACTGACTGACACACACACACACACACACACACACACACACACACACTGACACACACACACACTGACTGACGGACATACACACACTGACTGACACACATACACACACACTGACACACGCACACACTGACTGACACACACACACGCACGCACACACACTGACTGACACACATATTGACTGACACACGCACACGCAGTCACACGCACACACGAGGAATTCACGCTTATTGCAAATACAGGGGATGTGTGCCAAGCACGCACGTTCTAAGTCCAAATTTATTTGTGTTTTGTCAATGAAATTGTATTTCGATTTTTAATTAAAACATCACAAACACAAATACAATTTCTGTGACAAAGGTCAAAGAAGTTTCACTTACTATGCGCGTGCACAGCACACACAGCATTTTTTTGTATTACATCAATAATCAAATTCACACCAAAACCGCCAAGGAGCATCCTGCCCACTGTCCAAATACAGTGTCCTGTATTTGGACATTCTGCCCAGTAAAAAAGTAGGAGGTAATACTGGACATGTATATGTATACCGGTATTACCTCTCTGGACATAGTGACCCGACTTGCTTGTGGGGCCGCAGGATTTCCCTGAGCAGGGCTATTGCTAGGCGGCTTTTTCCATTCTGATTTGTTGCTGCTGGGTAATTCAGCCAATTAAAAGGAGGTGTGAGGAGCCTGGGGGTGGGGCCAAAGAGGAGGAATCAGCATGGAGCGGAAAGAGGTGAGAGGGGTGTGTGTGTGTGTGTCTCGAGTACGTCACACCTTTCACCATTGTGTCCAGTATTTTAGGAGAAGCCACATGGCAACTCGACTGGGTTGTAACATGCAAATAGAAGAGAAGTGTCTGAGGTCTACTAATTATTTATCTTCATTGACCCAGGTTTTGCAGTATAAGTGGTTTAATGCAGCAGGAAAAATCTTTAGGGAATAATTATATGGATTTAGCAGAGCCCCCCCCGCTTTACCTCCAGTGAGCTGCAGCTTTGAGCCGCCAGAGCTCCACGATGGACCTGGCTAGGTGCGGGGGAGCTAGCGGCTAGGTGCCGGAGCCCCACGAGATCGGGGAGCACTCCGGTGCAGGCGGCAGCCATCTCGGAAGTTGTGCATGCGCAATGCAGGCGGTGCGCATGCGCGCGATGGGGCTCTGAAGTTTGGGCCAGCTTCCAGCGTGCCGCGCGATGACGTCAGAGCCCCGGCACGGGCCGGCAGTGGAAGATCGGCAGCGTGGGACAGAGAGGAAAGGTCCTGCAGGCTGCTGAGTCGGAGCCCGGCCGCAGGGCCTGGCCAGAGGTTGGGGGAAATTTGCAGCTCCGGCCAGCGGGCCCGGGACACCAGCCCCAGCTGTCCCCCCCCCTCTCGGCGGACCTGATAACAAAATGATCCATTAGATCTAGTAAGTAGTGCGTCAATACTCCATTTTTTGGGGGTATTTATTTACATTTGTTAGGAGTGCAGAATCTTGATGACCATGAGGTTTGGGGAAATAAAAAGGTCTTACCAGCATCATTGCTGTTGAATCAACAAGGTGAATATCACTGTGACAAGTTGTGGTCTCTTTCCATTGGTAGTATTTGCCAATGACCAGCTTGCACTTTAAAGCAAAAACAGCTCTTGTATTTGTGGATTCTCGGGGGGTGGAACCGATTGGTGCTGCTGTGAAAGACCCCATGTTTAGGCAATTTGTCATTAAAAAGAAAAATGATAGGCAAAATAATAATTTGAGTACCAGCTACCAGTTCCTTCAAAGAATGAGCCTCTGATGGAGTCACTTGTGCTGAAGCAGGGACTGATGGAGCCACCTGTGCTGAAGCATGGATATCCTGAAAACCTGACCTGTTGGGGGGTGGGGGTGGGGGGCTTGACGGCTGGAGTGGTGTAAGCCAGGGGTGTGCAAACTAGGGGCGCGCGGCAGTTATAAAGGTCCCGCACTCTCCCCCCAGGCATTTAAATAAAATGACAAGGGACTGCGCGAGGCCTCTATAACACACTTCCCTTCCCTTCCAGCGACACGTCGTCATGGTAACCTGGCGTCAAATGACGCAGCGGGGTCATGTGACGTCACATTACCATGGCAACACGACGTCACATGACCACGTGCGTCATTTGACGTGGGGCCGAGTAGGGGGGAGGGGCGGGGGCGAAGCGCCAAGGAGAGCAGGCAGGGGTGTGCACGGGGAAAAGTTTGCGCACCCCTGGTGTAAGCAATGAATCCAGTTTAGTAAGAGAGTCTGCTTTATAAAAGCGGATGTGGAAACTCCATACAGTATTGCAGTCACTAACTAACCAGACGCAAAATTACCCGGGAAGTAGGAGGTTTTACAGTTTTATGTGCAACTGTTTAAAAGTCCATGGTGGGTAGACTATTTTAATATCGTTATCACATACAGTAAGCACATCTGCTTGTGGTCGCAGGCTGCTGTGGTTGTAAAACATGAAGTCCGCAGCTATTCAGAAACCCAAGTTATGTGAAGTGGCACCACAACTTGTATAGGGTAAGTCAGGGGTCCTCTATGAAGTCCACAAGATCCCCCCAACAGGTCAGGTTTTTAGGATATTCCTACTTCAGCACAGGTGGACAAATTAGTCCCTGCTTCAGCACAGGTGACTTCGACTGAGCCTCTGATTGAGCCACCAGGGCTGAAGCTGGGATATGCTGAACACCTGACCTGTTGGGGGGTGGGAGGAGGAGCTTGAGGACTGGAGTTGAGCACCCCTGGATTAAGTCATGTCTGTGTTACATAAAGAGAATAAAATAACAATTATACAGCAGTAAGTAGATTAGTTATCATATAGATCTGTCACATTTATTTACACTTGTTAGGGTCTTGGGACTAACCACCATATTGCAAAATGTTGTGGTAGAACAACAGCTCAATAAAGTAATGTAAGATTTGATCACGTTTGACAAAAAGAAAGGTTTGCTGCCATCAATAGGAGGACAAGCACGGATGCATTCTTCTAAACGATGTTTATTAAAAGTCTTCCAGCTGCAAATCTCAGGGGGGAGGGGGGGAGAAACAAACAATTTTAAACAAGATGTATCAAAATAAAATGGGATTTTTTATTTTTCCCAACTGAATGAATTTTTCTTATTTATTTTTTTTGCAATGGTTTTGCAGCCAGAAGACCGTTAATCAGACAGACCACTTTGTGTGGAAATCCAAGTTTTACATTATTACTAGATTAATGAAAATATTTACTTTTTTTTGGTTACAATTCTCAATTACTTTAGCGGACACACCTGTGTCATTCTGTTTGAGGCCTCGGGCATGGTCAGTGCTGGTGCTTACCAGTGAGCGCCTACAGCCGCAGTGAGAGCGGCTTTAGTAGGGGCTCGCCTACGCAAGCGTGCGGAAGCGTAGGTCTTATACAAAATTTAGATTTGGCGCTCGCCGGAGCGCAGGGCCGTCACGTGAGCGGTTCGCCCAATGAGGGCGAACCAGCTCTGTGACGTCACTGGCCCGCCCCCCGACACGCCCCCGGACCAAGGCCAGGGAAAGCACTCGCTTTCCCTCAGCCTCCGCGCGCCTCAGCACGGGAGAAGGCACCATGGACGCAGCCTTAGACACAATTACCAAGAAGCGGCACATGCGGAGTCTGGCAATCCAAGTATAAGTCACAGCTTCAACCAGTATGTTACTTTTCATCAACTTTATTGAAGTAAAAAGGAAGTGAGGCTGCTCTGAAGATCTTAAAAATGGCAAAAACATGTCCGCAGATTGATCATCAAATGAGGAATACAGTGAAACAATCTATACTAGGTGCACTAATGTCGCAGCTTAAAGAGGCAACTCATCAGCTACAATGCATTCTTAAATTACTACGGTAGCATTATCTATTGTTACAGTTTGCAACTCAAACAGCTGGGAATATTGGCAACACATTTTCACTCACAGGAAAGTGATCTTGCACTGCTGGGGAATTGTGTTAAAACCTGCTATAGAAATCAATGGATGCTCAGTATATTAAAACTCATTAAAAATGGCATTAAGAGTTGAAGTAAAAAAAAAAAATACACACACAAAATGCACTAGTTATTATCATATACTACAGAACTGATTAAAAACAACAACAAAAAATTAGGCTATTGAAGGGGTGCGCAAACTTTTCTGTCTGTGCCCCCCTGCCTGCTCTACCCCCCGCCCCCTTACCTTGACTCTGGCGTTTGACATCACAATGTCATTTGACGCTGCATTGCCATAGCGACGCGTAGCCAGAAGCCGCCGGAGAAAAGGTAAGGGAACTTAGAGAGGGCTTGCGCACTCCCCCGGCATTTAATTTAAATGCTTTGGGGGAAGAGCGCAGGGCCTCTGTATGCGCCGTGGCACCCCCCAGAAAATGTTATGCCCCCATTATGTGCACCCCGGGGATATTGCATGGCTTGCTACTTTCAATTCCTGTGAGCAAATGTCATGTTATAAAGAAAGATGCTTATGGTTTAAATGCATTAAATTCAGCAGCAAGAAGCTACGCTCCTAAACCTGTGCAAAACCGGAATAGAAGCGCTTTAGGTTCTGCGTTCCCGTCACAGGGCCAGAGCAAAATAATACATCCGATTACATAGACACAGCAGTTATAAATTACCCAGGAGTGTGTTTGCAGGTATTCCACGGGTTCATAAACTTATCCATTTGACATTTTTCTGACAATTATATTTATTTCAAGAAAACTGCAGTTTGTGATAATGTTGGGAGAGGGAAGGTGCCAGTGAGCATAAAAAGGATGGGTCTTTGGTTAAGGATTTATTCTAAAACAGCTGAGGTGAGTTTTCATTTTTGCATGAGGGGTCTTGCTATGGGTTTTTTTTATATTCCCTTTGTTTCCAAGTTTGGGCAAGGTCCAGTTAACATTTTAAAAATAAATTAGGTAAGGATTGATAAAGAGGTAGTTGAAGAAGAAAATAGAGCTGGAGCATATTACAGGGCTATTTAAAATCATTATGCAACCCTCCTTACCCAGCTCCAAAAAGGAGTTTACATCAGATTGACCATGTACATTGCATTGCTCAGTCTTTCATGCCTGATCAGGGTGCTGGGTAGGTGCAGGCCGCTGGCCGTGCTCATGCTTGAGTGGTAACGTCACCAACTCTCCAAGCGTGAGCGTTCGGCTTTCCGGCAAATTTTTTTGTAAGCGCGAGCGCGGGGGCCGTGACTGAGCAGTGACTGGCACGGTCATGTGACCCTTCAGCGCACCTGAAACACAATTTTATCTGTCTCGGCAAGCAACTAGCGCCGCGAGCGCACGGGCAAGCACGCTCCGCGTGAGCATGGCCGGACAGATTAAAATTCATTGTGCTGACCGTGCCAAGCGCCAACCGTGGTCAGCGGCACAGTGGACTCAGCCTAAGCAGATAAAAGAAATGACGCCAGGCACTTTTGTACAACATAATACGTGTTTTATTTGACATCCGTCTATAAGGCACGTTCTATAGTGCCGGGCGCGTGCTACGCCGTGTGCGCGCGCACGGAATTTTAGTTGGCTGACGTCAGTCAGCCTTTCTATACAAGGGCCCGTCGCGCGCACGGCAGGGAGAGGGGAGCCGAGAGACAGCGGCGAAGATGAACAAATTCATCTTTTTGCGCCACTGCCGGTGCAGAATGTATGTATATATGTGTGTGTGTGTGTGTGTGTGTGTTGTGGTATTTTATGCAGATGTATGTATATATTATATATATATAATAATATATTCTATATATATATGTGTGTTATGTGTGTATGTATTTGTGTGTCTGCACAAGTCTAATAAATTTTTTCTTTTTACTAATGTTTTTGTTTAAATAAATAATAAATTACACATAACACACCACACACACACACACCCACACACACACACACACAACACACACACACACAACACACACACACACACCACACACAACACAGTATACTCACGAAAGCATGCGGCATGTGCACGCGCGTTCGCATAGGCACGCACGCCGCATGCTGTATATAACAGCCCTAAGGCTCCACAGGTATTCACATCTCCCTTGACAGAAAACTCATGGCAAACACATTACTCTGGACTCCATCCCCCTGGTAGCTCGCACTCCTACAGTATACTTGTTACTTGGGGTAAGGGATAAATTGGCAGTCGCGCTGGCATAAGTTCGTCATGCCCAATAATGAACGGGCCTTTCAGCAATACACTTCGGCTTGTGTTTAGCAACCCGCGTCTCAGTATGTATTCAGCTACAGTACTTCTTCCCATACCTATGTGATATAGGATCGCACTAGGAACCTTCCGGTTGGGCTGGTCCAAACATACTCTGACTCTGCGGTACTATGCGCGAACCCTATCAAACATGCTGCATAGTGGAAGGTATCTTGGCGCCTTACTTCTGGCGCCTATTTAAAATCGGTGCACGTTTCCTAACTGAAAAAAGAAACGGTGACAGGACACGTCTTAATACCACAAACCTATTTACAGGAATCAGTCAGGAACCCAATCAGAACTCTGAAGAACCTGTTTCTAGAACATTGGGTGGAACTATACATACACACATCTTCTATACTCCCTATAGTGACCACGGGTCACAAGACTTACAAGGAGTGGCATCCCTTCTGTATAGTCATCCTTTATCACATGATTAGAGGGAGTAACCGAGTGAGCCCACAGTTAACCCATTAAGGCCATTAACCCCTTTACTGAAACAGTAGTCCACAAAGGGGGAACTCACAGTCCCATAACAGTGTTGTCCCCAACAGTCTTTTAAATATACAGCAGGGACAAAGTTACAATATATAAACATGCAGTATACATCTAGACATCTAAGTAATTACAGTTGCATGTATTTCTTCTCTCTCTGTACATTATATAACCACAATAACATATTTACAGACTTGGTGTGATTGCAAAACAGCGGCAGGGAAATATGGCAGTGGTGGTGGCTGTGCGGCAAATACGGGCTTATATCTAAAATAGACGCTAACAGTGAAAGTCTCAGTATCTAAACCTTAATCCTGTGAGCTGTTAAAAAAAAAAAAACTCTGTTTAGAATAAGTTTAAGATTAAAATTTAAATATCTTTGCACAATTTTGTAGAAATAGTAAATCTTAACTATCCACACAAGACCAAAGATGCATAACAATGCCTTAATGCAGATTAAATAAAAATACACACTACCCGTGTCAATCGGAGGATAACATTTTTGGCAATTCCATGCTATTAAAGGATGAACATTTTCTGCAGCACTTAATGAATACCATAGCTCGCACGGTTTTTACTGTTCATTGTCTGATACAATTACTATATTATGTACATACTGTACTTCAAAATCTTTAGTAAAGTTGTGACAGGGTATGTGAAAGGCAATCCTGCACACTTACAGTAGAATGTCCCTTTATTTTTTTCCAGAAGCGCATCTACATAGAAACTATATTTAAAGACCATTTCTATAAATGATAGACAAATATTATCCAGCAACATTTCATATTCTTCAAATTGCAAAGTAGTCCAAAGTATTCTTCAGAATTAATAATTTCCATCCACAGAAGTATTTTTAACTTAATAATAAGTTTTGAAATTCAAAACCATGTACCACCAACTACCCTTTGGTTCTTGACCATGATTATTGAAGTGGTGGGTAAAGATAAGATGTAGGTATGTAAAGTGTCTAATCTCTATTTAGCGCATGGTTTACAGGTGAGAACCATGATAAAGACCAAAAAAGAAATGAGCAGCAGTAGGTTAATTTAATGTTAAAATGCTATATTCTAGACAGGTCTACACATTTGAACCATACTTGTCATTATTACTCGTGGGCGTCTGACATTTTACCTACAGTAGGTTTACTCAAGGATCCGAACAGCAAACAAGGGCTAATCATTTTAACATATTTCAATGTATGAAGTGCAGTCAAAGTCCCATTACATAAAATTATTAGTATATGGGTCTTTTCTCAAGCACAAAAATTATTCTACGTTGTAGTGAACATACACAATCTTGGCAAGTCCCACAGTATAATATCATATATTATAATATATATATATATATTATATATATAAAACTGGAGTGTTACTGGGAAAGTGCCCTCAAATATACAACAGTAAACAAGACGCCCCAATGCACATCCAATCTGACCAATTATTTGTCTATATATATATATTATATATATATGATATATATATATATCACTATATAGGGAACCATGTTAAAATGTATGTTAAAAACCATGTATAGAGAACCATGTTAAAAATGGTTTTTGAGGCAAAAAGTGACACTGTGTGCTCTTTTGCATGTCATTTTCCCAGAATCCCTTGCTGCAGTGGAGTGCTGTATGCTGGGTGATAATGGGGAAGGCGGGGTTGCAGACCTGCCTAAGACATGCAGATGAGCATACAGTTGTATTTGCATCTCTCCCCTCTCCCCCTCTCCCCCTCTCCCCCCTCTCCCCCTCTCCCCTCGTCCCCCTCATCCCCCTCTCCCCCCTCTCCCCCTCTCCCCCTCTCCCCTCTCCCCCCTCTCTCCCTTCTCCTCTCCTCTCTCTCCCTTCTCTCTCTCTCTCCGTAAGTATGAGAAGTTTAGTTCAATCTTTTCGCCAAAACATGTTAACTCTGCAACCATATCAAAGAAGAGCCCTTCAGCAGCTTCCTACACTACTAATGTTATACTGTGTCCTTCGTGTCTCCTCCACAGCATAGAGAAAAGAGGAAACAAAACAAAGATCTAGTCAATAGCATGGGATGCGAGACATGTATGCGGTTGCCTGTGAGTTTCAAATGTAAAAGCACTATATGTGCTGTGTGTGAGCTACAGTACAGTGTAGGTAAAACTGGTACCAAAAAACTTATTGGCAGAAGTGACCTAAGAAATAGTAGGGGGGAGAAGCATCTTTGTCGCAGGGGCAGACATCTCTCAATTAGTACTTTAATTACATGTTTGTATTTCGACCTGCTGGTTAAATAGGGAGGAGTGGCTCAGTGAGTAAAGACACTGACTGTGTCGGCTCCTTGTGACCTTGGGCAAGTCACTTTACCTCCCTGTGTGTCTCAGGCACCAAAAGCATAAGATTGTAAGCTCTACGGGGCAGGGACTGTCTGCAAAACTGTCTCTGTAAAGCGCTATGTAAAACTAGCAGCGCAATACAAGAACAAGCAATTATTAATATGGGTGGGATGGGGGAGCTTAAGGTAAAAGGAGAGGCCACATACTCCACTTCTTTTGCAAACTTGGTTATATGGAGCATACACAATCTTAGCGAGCTCAAACCCCAAACCCACAGGATTATATGTTTACCTATTTAAATTGTGTAACTGGAGCTCTACTGAGAAAGTGACCTCAAATACTGTATACAACAGTAACCACAGAAACCAAATGCACACCCAAACTGACCAATCATTTGGTGCAATTCTTTTTTTCCTTCACAAGTATGGATAAATGCAAAGGACACAGTATAACATTGGTGGGGCAGGAAGCTACCCTCTGATGAAAGGGTCTATACCGTAACGTGGTTGGATACTTAAAAGCAGTATTTCCTCTTTCCCCTTTTTTTCCTGTTTGTTTTAAAAATTTGCAACGGTTCCATACATTTACGGCAATTCAATTATCTAAATCGCCGATCAAAAATCCTGCTTTGCCGGAAAAGCAACATGGCCGCCTATTTCTAAATAGGAAGTGATGCAGCTTCCTAAATAGTTACTATAGCGACCCAAGGAAGGTTAATACATGAAAAATCATTAAAAAGGGCATCAAGAGTGAAAGAAAAATATATATATATAGTTTTTTTTAAATGAAATGGCCCCCCAAAAAGTAACTAAATGACCAATACTTATGAGAACTAAACATACATACATACATATACATATATATAAATACACTAAATAATTTGTCATATTGGATGTGCATTGGGGCGTTGCTTACTGTTGTATGTTGAAAACGCGAATTAAAGAAGATAGGCTTAAACATGCATTACCAACTGGATACTAAAAACACCACATCTTGAATAAACAGCTCTGAAAAAAACTGCATAAGGTCCTCGGAAGATAAATCAATATACCAGGAACCACCAGTAATTTGGCTGCCTGGCCCATATCTCAATATTATATTTTTCTTCCTCACATGGATTCATTCTGCCTTTACTTCTCCGTCTCTCTCCTACCCGTTGCATCCGTAACTATTTCAACAAAGGCTTTCAATTTAAATACTTGGCGGAAAACACAACAGCCAATTAACATCACATACATCAAACATCTCATTTTTACACGACCTTGGATATTAGGTAAATGAAATTATAATGTCATTAGACTTACAGTTGATCAGAACAGTTACTGTAATTAAGTAACTGTCCATTTCTAGGTTACGCTCTTTCACAACATTTTGATTTGATCTTGCCTTAGTAAATAATTCACATCCTCTCATAGAGAGGAAATTGATTTACCGTTTGACTTTGCCCAAAGCAGGCACATGCCAGCTCTTACCCGCCCACCATCAAAGCAGATATCACGCGTCAACAGCATTCTTCTCATTCCTTAGTACATTGGTAATTTTACCCGCCCCGAATGCTAAAATATTACAGAAGTACAGTATTTTTTTTCGCTCTGCTAACATTTGATGCCCACTCCTCTGTTCTACCATCTGAGACAAAGATTAAGCAATGCTATAACATCTCTAATATTCCAATGAGTTACATGGCATTTTATGGCTTTTCGTTTTAGATCTAAATGGGCACAACAGCATTCCCCGAGTGCCATCAGCTACCAGTTAGAAGGCCAATAGCACCAGTTACAATAAATCAAACCATTAGATATCCATTGTTATATATTTGTTCTCCTCTTCTAGAAACAAATCAATGAATAGGTCAAATAATTATGCAAATACTAAAACTATTGAGTTGTTCCAAGCTATCGACTAATGTTCTAGTGAGCAATTGAGGTTTATTGGGGAAAAAAAAAAAAAATCAATGCTCATTTAGTCTGCCTTCTCAATCTTAGAGGTTTTTTTTACATATACAGTACATATATATATATATATATATATATATATATATATATATATACATACATACATACATATACACACACACACACACACATACACATACACACAAACTTAAGAACCATAACAGAGCACAAGGTTACCCAATAAAAGGGAAATTGCCTGAAATTAACAAAAGCACACCAAATGTGTGTACTTACATTTATCAATGCACAGTGACATGCAGGTCTAATCTAAATGCCCAGTAAAATACTGTACAGCTCACAAGCCTTTACAATAGCTTTTTATATAGCCTATATTTGATGTACAGTACTGTACTCAGATTGGATACAAACATCAGGCCACAGCCTTAAAACATTGTTTTATGACATATTATTCTCAACCCATCAAATATAGTGCTACATTGTTATTTCAAATGGAAATGTTTTGTTTTCCAGGCAAAAAAAAAAAGAAGCTTTATGAAAGTGTAACATTGAGATTACTCTATTTCTTAATATTACTGGGGAGATTCTGTACCCTCCTATACGGGTTATGGCACCATAATCCTGTAATTCAAGTCTACTGTATGACAGATTACGTGGGATTTCAATGTAATAACCTGCATTGGAGGGTAGTGAATCCTGGCGTATGTTCTATACCAGGGGTAGGGGTTCGGACAGCGTGGGGGGAGGGGAGGGGTGCGAGCACTGCGGTGGAGCAGGCAGGGGGGGGCGCTATACAACTAGAACATGAACAGTTACATGTAGACAGAGAATCATAGGCACCAAATGCCTTGATAAACACCTTGCTGTACGAGTTAGCCTTCAAGCACCGGTACGAGTAGCACAGCTGATCTGGCATAACCCCCATTCAATGGTGGACTAAACCATACAGGGCGCTTGATGAATGTGCTCCCAAGTGCTTCCCACTGCTTTAATCTAACTGTAATGTAATCTAGGGCAGGTAAAACAGCGTCCTTAAAGCCAAATGTGATCTTTAGCTCCCTGCTAGTCGCAGCGCACATTTCTGAAACAGAATTCAATGCAAGGAAACAAAAATTGTGCATCAAACAACTTACAGACTCTTCTAGCTCCTTACTTCTGAAGTCCATAAGAAACTAGGAGGTGTATCATTTAGTAAATACAACCACTAAAAGACACACACGTATATATAGTGTATATTGTGAAGCGGTTTCTCCATGCCATGGAATCACCAGGGTTAAAACATTTAAACTATACTTCCCAGGGTCTTCCCAGAAAGAAGCAGCTTCACAGCACATTCATTGGGTGCCATACAATCTTGCCAAGTGGCCCATAATTAAAGGAAGCTTAAAAGAATCTTCAAATAAACAAAATATATTCTTCTAGAGTTTATCCAGCAATGTTTTTTTTGTATGTGTTTAAAGCGGCAATCCAAGCATTGGATTTTTTGGGGCGATTTGTTTTTATTTTTAATTTAATTTTTAATTTTAATTTATATTAAATGTAATTTAATTGAAGCAGCTGAACCCCATTCATTTCAGCTCCGGGGACCCTCTGCTTCCTGGAAATACAGACCTCCATAGGGGGTGCCGGTAACCACTTTGCTCAGCAAGCAGGGTTCAGGTAATGGCGGAGTTTCAAAGCTCCCGCGCCCTGTGGCTCAATAGGAAGCTGTGACGCCATCAGGTTCGGCTTCCTATTGGCCCGCGTGACGCGAGAGCGTTAAAAACTTTGTCGCGATACCGGCACCCCCTTTGGATGTCTATCTATGGAAGTAGGGGGTCCCTGGAGCTGAAATGAATGAGTACAGCTCCGGAGACCCCCTGCTTCAAATCGATGTAAAAAAAATAACATTTAAAAAAAGGGCATAAATTGCTCCTTTAAGAAGGAAGAACTTTTAGGTAGTTGGAAGGGAGAATATATTACTGTTGTGTTCTTTTTCACCCCACCCCCCAAAAAAAAACTTTATGAAAAGGACAAATGTTTCAAACATGGTACAGACACATCACCCAGTATACACTTCACATGACCACCAGTAGAATTCAGAGTGCTGCATTTCTGAACATTACGGGGGTGTTGAGAATCACTAACCAGAGATTAGTGTTATCGCAGTGCAGTAACCTGTATTGGACAGTGGTGGATCCTAGAGTATGTTCTGTACAACTATAGCAGTTACTGTACATGCAGACAGACACTCATAGGCACCAACTGTTTTGATAGGACACCTCAGTGGTGACGTTTATCTTAATTAAATATCAATATTCAAAGTAATTCAGAATCAAGGTCGAGTTCTTGTTTTCAAAAGTTAGGGATATCAATACATATCTAAAAAAATAAAAAAAGACAGAAGCACTATCTAGGTTCAGCTATGAATCAAACAACAAGCAGGCACTCTGAGTGGCTTTTTGAAAACAGCACTGGAGAGCCTGCTTATTATTTGATTCTCAGTTAATCCTCACTGGTTGTGGAGCCTTGTGCACCCGTGGCAAATACTTCAGCGTAAGGCTGAGTCCCTGCTGGCGCTGACCGCGCTCATGCTTGAGAGTGGTGACGTCAACAACTCTTCAAGCATGAGCGTTCTGCTGTCCTGCAAATTTTTTAGAGCAGGAGCGGGTGGGGGCGTGGCTATGAAGGGAGGGGGCATGTCAAACCTGATGTGGCTGGGGAAGGGGGGGGGGGGGGAATCAAGTTCACCATGACTACATGGTCACCACCTTTAAGAAAGTATAACATACCTGGGAGTGGAAATTCCTAGGGACCTCTCAAATCTACAGATTGTTTCTATTTTATTTAATACAGGGATGTAAATCAGAGTTAGACAGGTGGAAAGAATTTATTGTTGATGTGGTGGAGGAAGGATCTCTACAGTTGACTATCAAAAATGTTATATCTCATGGTGGCATTTCCTATAGCACATCCACTCTTTTCTTGAAAGATGGGATGGAAGGATTTTGTATTTGGTCTGGTCTGGGAAAAAGACAAGGATCAGGCGATCAGGTGAGACATACTCCGCTCACCCAAGCTGTTAGTGGGGCTGGAAATCTCCAATATTAAAAAGGACTACTGGGAGGCACCTCTAAAAGGGCATTTTTTACTGGTACTGTACCATAGGCCTGTTAATTCTCACTGGGTAACACTCGTGGAGTGTTCATATTGTGCAGAGTGCAATGGTTAACGCCATACACGAACATCCAAATCCATATTCCAGGCAGGAATTCAGAGACTTCCTGACTGTTATGTGAAGAGGGAAAGTTGTATACTTTAGTGAGTTGTTTATACAAGAAACATTTATGCCAATGCAACAATTGTGTGAGAAACTGGACGTTAGGATCCCGTTCTATCAGTATTTTCATTTGAGACATGAAGCCGCTAGACCAGAAAGTAAAGCCACATTCCTCTCAGACACACAATCACAAGAGAACATATTATTCTATCATTTTAGTACTAAACAACTAATCTCTACAATGTACGCAGAGCTAAATGTAATATATGGAACTAATTCAAGAGCTCTTTGCTTAAAATGGCATACTGATTTGGTGCCGAAATAGAGAGATCGAGGACAAACAAGATATCTAGCTGGACACGAATCACATTTCTTTATCCTCCAGCCTGATTCAGTTATCCTATAAAATATTCTATCGTATGGATAGCTCTCTGGCTGACCTCTCTAAATTGTACCATGATCTGTTGGAGGCTCTGTGGCGCTAGGGCAGATATATGGGGGATGTGCCCCAAAATAAAAAAGGTTCTGGAATAGAATCGCTAGAGAAACTCAAAATATTATGCAGGTGGAGTTCCCTTTGAGCCTTAGTGTGTGCTTTTGGTGGTGTGGGCTGTAGGGGAGCCCAGTGTCCAAGGATACTAAAACACTTATCAACCACATGTTTTTAGCGGCGAAGGTATTGATTGCACAGGGATGGAAATCCGTTAACCCTCTAAACCAACTATGGTCTGTTGTTGGAGAGCAATACTATGGGATAAGGCCAGGATGGAAAAATTGACATATACATTCAAGAATCAGTATGGTGTGAAAGCATAGAAATAAAATCAATGAGTCAAGGGTTCAAAGTATCAACGTGAGTTTATCTGCACCAAGGTACAATTGAGAGAGAATTCAAAAATGAACTCATGCCTCTGAAAACATATTGCTTGGTATCACATTTTTATACATTTCAAAATGAGTAATACGCCCTTTAAAGCTGCAGTTCAGTCAATATCCTGCATGTTTGTTTTTTTTAATAAATCAGTTCTGTAGTAAAAAAAAATACTTTTAGCATTTTCTGTTTTTAAAAAAACAACTTTGAAAGACCAATTTTCTTGTATTCTATTTTAACAGCCATTTGCTAAGGCATTGCCCCTTCATGTCCTGTCACAAGCTCTGGCACACCCCTTTGTCAGCCCTGCCCTCCCTCTAGCACTTGTCAGTGCAGGACTGCTCATGAATATTCATGAGCTTCCACTGCCAGTCAAGCAGATTATAAACAAATCCCAGCTTTTAATATGTCACCAAATTTCGACCTATCAATACATGGAAAATGAATTGAGCTGCAGCTATACTGTTCTTTAGCTAATTAGAGATTGCCCACATGAAACTATTGAAGTAAAAAAATAAATGTAAAAAAAAAAAAAAAAGACTGAACTGCAGCTTTAAGGGGGCTGGCTTAGAGATAAAAAACAATATGATGATTTATACAAAAATACATATTGATACATAAATATGCTGCATGTGCTATATTCTTATCCTATATATTACCATAATGTGGGCCCCTTTACCTTCTGACTTTAAGGAGTAACCCTGTTTAGCCCTCTGTGTGTACTGTATCTGTCAGATAACAGAACCTAAAGTCAGCACAATTGTCTAAGGCAGGAAAAACCTCTTAGGAATGCAATTACAATTTCTTTCATGACTCGTAGGAATTACACAAGGGTGAGTTACATCTAGAAGCGATACTCTGCAGAATCAAACATTCACAGATCATACACAAATATACATACATTCAAACACTCAAAATGGCTACTGCGCCAAAATGGAGGTGATGATAGTCTGTCTTCATATAGCCTGAGCCACACACATTATCTCAATCTTCACAATGGGAAATGCATAAAAAATGTAGGAACCACTATTACAATTTATCTACAGGAGGAACCTACTATGACTGCATGACAATCACATCCGTAATGGGGATCTGTTTGGCATATCATACTGTATACTCGCTCATTCAGCCAAAAAACAAAAAAAGCACAGTATCAACATTTTTAATGTTATTGTTTACATTTTCACAAAAGTTGAGATGCTGAAATGTTTGATGGTAAATACTGACAAAGTATTTATGTCAACGTGCATCAAAAGTACAAGGTATTGTGCATTAACTAAAACATGAACATGTTTTTTATTGTCTTGTACGAAATATGATCAGATGCACGGTGGAGTTGTCCATCTGTTCTGCATATATACCGAGTATTAACTTTTCATTACACACTAATATTAAAACAACTTTTTTTTTTCTTGTAATAAAAGGCACTTTCCTTTTCTCTCTCTCTCTCTCTCTCTTTTTTTTTTTTTTTTTAAAGTTCCACGTTGTACGAACACATTTACACAATTTCTGAAAGTAATAACTGGCTCTGTCATAGATTCAATCACCATTAAAATAAAAGTGGTACCTACTCTTGTCCTGTGACTCAGTAGGGCATCATTAGAACTGTAAAAACAAAAATAAAAAACATAGATAACTTACTTCTAGCTTTGAACATGGACATACAGTCTTAACGCTAGAAGAAAATTGCTAGTTATTGGAGAATCCCCCACAATCTTGTTTTTAACATGAACAACCTTAAATGTTTAATGCATTTTTTATTTTATTTTTAAAGAAAGGTACCAGCCAGTTGAAAATGAACTGGCCCTTTAAAGCATATGTAGCATGTATTCCCTTGGTTACTAATCTGCCCTACCTAACACCCAAGTCCTGGTACCAGCGCAAGCAGTGAGGTTCACATCTATGCCCTTGCTGCTGCTGCAGCAGTAAACAATTCAATTGAGTGAGAGAGGGGGTGGGCCTAAGGCCTGTGTACTGCCCTATCAGGGACTCAGACCTAGGACGAGAGAGAGAGGGGGAGAGGGGGAGATGGGGAGAGAGGGGGAGAGAGATCCCTCTCTCAGGGGAGTGGGAACAGCTACCCCATATTCCACAAGGGGATATGGGAGTCAGGGATAGACCTTTGGGCCTCAAGCCCGGGGGGTTGAGTCCAGGGACCAGAAGAAAGGCATTGTTGATGTGTACGGCTGTACTCAATAAAGACCAGTTGCTGCTGTTAAACTGCAGTCAAAGGCAAGAGTATATCAGGGGGATTGCAAGATGGTTTTCCTGATGGGACTCCACGCAGCACTGATGGGGCCTGCTGGGAATGGAGGCGCTGCACCCAGAACGAGATGAGAGCTCTATATCCAAAAGCCTGTCCTGTCTTCCCCACTACCATCGGCGGACACTCATGAATCCTGTAAGCCTCACCAGGTACAGCACATCGAGAGTACAGGTAACAAACAGTGAAATCTCCCAGAGGATGGGGGAACACCTGTTGCACATAAAAAAAAAAAAAGCTTTCTCCGCTGTATAAAAGGCAATACGCTTCAGAGGCTTCGCAGAGGTAGTTATGTGTTCTAGTAAGAAAGGGATTGACAATTGTGTGGCCAATATCAGTAGGTTGATAGTAGGTACCCTGGGCTACTAATTTCCCCTGTCTAACATGAGCTAAACAGCTCTCTTGAGTGATAGGGGGGTGGGAGGGGGAGGTGTGTGCCTAAGGCCTAGGTACTGCCCACACCGGGGTTAAGACCTGGGACCCTCCCCTAGTAACAAAAAGGAGCTGCAGCCAAAGTTAGTGTTCATTGGAAGTGTGGAGCCAGGGCTCTGGTTCACCTTCTATCCCCTCCCTGAGGGGAGTGGGAGGATATACCCCATACTCCATCAGGGAGCATGGGAGATAAGGAGACTCCTGGGGCCTCAAGCCACTGGGGTTGACTCCAGGGACACAGAGAAGAACGTGTATGCTGTGTGCTGTTGATGTGTACTCAATAAAGAACCAAGTTATATTTTAACTCCTGCCTGAGGCTGCAGTCTTTCAGGGGGGGGGGGGGAGGTTTTCTGGCTAGGACTGCACCTATCCATGATAGGCCGTGTTGGAATGGAGGCGCTGCACCGAAGATAAGAGCAACAGATCCGAAAGCCTGTCCTGCCTATCCCCACTAACATCGGTGGAAGCTCAGGCCCTTCTGTAAACCTGCTGGTGAATACCACAACACCAGGTAGCAGAGAATCTCCCTCAGGCCTCGGACATGGTTGCGACGAACGCGAGGAGGTGTTCGTGCGGGGCATGATCACATTGCCTAGAGGCATTGATCGCACATGACAGCTGCAGGGGGCGCGCGTTGCGCATTAAATCAGTTGAAACTGATTTCGCCGCGTGACAAAGAGGGCGAACCAGCTCCATGACGCCCCTAGGCACACCCCCCACAGTGCGTTTACCATGGCCCGAAAACACACCCGCTTCACGCGTGTGACGTCACAGCCTTTGCGCGCCTCCGGGTGGGCGAATGCTGTATGGGCTTAGCCTTAGGTGGGGGAACACCTGTTACACATTGTATTACGTTTAGAGCACATTTGATATGGATGCTGCATGTCTTTGGATAGAAGCCACACATTTTTCAGAATGCCCTCAAGAAAAGCTCTATGTCTTTAGCAAATTGAATTTGTTGGTCTCAGCTTGACAAAGCATTCAGACTATTTAACTCATTGCACACCGACAAACCTTACATCAATGAAATGATTAATAACAGGACTAAACCATCTCTTTTTGATAGATTCCCAGGTATCATGAGCAAGGTCAGCAAAGTTGTCATGTGTGTAACGCTGCGCATTAAAGATCCCTTTCAAAGAGAGGTATTAGATCTCAGAATTAATGGGAAAATGTCCACAGCTCAATTCAACTGTTTAACGTATTCTGTGTAAAATGACTAATAATAATAGGTTTGTTTATGGTAAGGAAAATACACTGTATTTGTCATTCTGGGGAAAAGGTTAAATGAGGTCACTCCGAAAATTCCACATTCATCAGTGACATAATTTAACCGGCTACCTAAGAGAAGCTGCTGTAGAGAAGCTGCAGTGTGGAGAATTTTCCTAACCATATATTAGAACGCAAACTACACCGGCAGCAAACAAAATAAATTACCCTTACCCTGCCTTACGACATTCCATAAATGTGGCAATAGCTGGCACTTCAGGTGCCTTTATGTCATTCAGGGAACGTCATGCTATATTTGCTCGTTGTTCAGACATTGGCCACTCCAGAGGAGAGGACCCTTCTCTTTCATTCACATCAAGTGATGATTTGCAATACAGTGGCACGCTGGTAAAGGTTTACGCAGACTGCCCCTTTCTCATCAAAAGCTGGTACTGTATTTATATAACTATCAATCATAAAAAATACGTACAATTTAAAAGTAAATGCTCATGACATTTTTGGACAACGAAAAGAGAATAGACTTGAGGAATGTAATCGTATTGGTCCCTTATTTCATTTTTTTTACAACAGCAAAAAAAAAATAGGTAGTATGATGCCTTTTATTAGATGGACAAATTATTTACAAGTTGGAATTTTCACATAAGGTTGCACATATTTTTTTTAATTTATTTTGGCATTCACAATCCATGATAAATCTGTTAATAAAATAAGCACAGCCCTCACATTCTGTAACAGGAGGAGTGCCTTTTAGTATTGAAAACGAACCTTAGAAATATATATTTTTGTCTGCATGACTTTCATCGTTTGTGGATTGTAGAGCACCCCGATTTTCATCTAAAGGCACAAGATGAACGAAGTACACATTATAAGGGCTTGAAAAATCCACTTGCCCACTCCAAAACAACTGGACAATTGAGGACAATGAGTGATGCTGAAAAGACTGTAACTGCTGTACAATAATAAAATAAGACACTCAATCACTGTCCAAGTCACAAAAAAGTTGTGTAGCACTATGTAAGGCATTGTGGGACACGACTTCAGGAAGCACATCAGTAAAAGAGGACTAGCTTCGGATGTGGTTCTTTAGCAGCCACAGCCCTTACTTGCGGTTGACCCATATGGTGGACCGTGCCGGTAATTAAACAATTTTGAGCCGTGTACTTTATGCAATACATGTTACTGTAGGCAGTCAGGGGCCCCTACTCCATATATAGAAGATGTTTACTCCTGGTCAGGAAAGCTTTAACTCTTTGGACGCCAGAAGGGCCCCTGCCCCTACATCAAACCGCTCTGAGGAGCGGTCACGTGATCACGGCATCCCTTTACCCGAAAGAGGAGGAAGAGTCCTCCTCCCCTACCATTTCCCTGCATTACAAATCACGTCCTGTTCTCCATAGGAAGAGCAGAAAGTGATCTCCTCTAGAAAACGAACACTCAAAGGGAATGCCAGACCCCATGACAGTGGATATATCTTGGGGCACTCAAAGGGTTTAGCCCCATTCAGTTGGCTATTTTGACAAGGAGAAAACATCTTTGCGGCTGATTATTAAGCAACATAGGGGGATCAACTTTTCTTTAGCTAATGCCGGAAAAATAAGAATAGCGCTCATTCATTTAACACAAGCGCATTAGTTATTACACCCTCATACTAATCACAAGCATTGATTGGTTCCTTTAAAAAGTTGTACACTAACTCATTACTCCACTTGCACAATGTTGGGAGTTCTCTGAAGGAGCAAGTGAGGCAAAATCATAAAAAAGGTGCTAGAAGACTTGCATTCACTTGAATGGAAATTAGTGCATCATTAACAGCTTTTCATCAAGTCTTTGGGGACCATTAATCAAAAGTATTTTAGCTGCAAAGCTGCATCAAAACTGGTGCAAAATCCCTGCACCAGTATTATTAAAAAGGCAAGCGGGCCATTGTTTTTTAAAACATTTTTAACATGGTATTGTAGCACAGGGGTTTCCAGAGCTGAACCCCATTAATTTCAGTTGCGTGGAACCCTGCTTCTGTAGATAATTACCTCCATGGGGGGTTGGGGGGGCAGTAACCGCTTCACTCGGCTAGCAGAGATTACGTAGTGGCCACTTTTCAAAGCTTCCACGTCCTGCAGGCCAATAGGAAGCCATGATGTCATCCGGTGCGGCTTCCTATTGGCCCGCTGGAGTTTTAAAAAACGGCCATTACGTGATATTTGCTAGCCGAGTGGAGCAGTTGCTGGCACCCATTAAGGCCGCTTTTCAAAGCTCACACCCTGCAGGCCAATAGGAAGCTGTGACATCATCCGGTGTGCATTCCTATTGGCCCACGTCAGGCAGGAGCTTTAAAAAGCAGAGAGATACCGGCACTCCTTTTGGAGACAAGTATCTCTGGAAGCAGGGGGGTCCCCAGAGCTGAAATTATATGGTTCAGCTCTGGAGGCCCCCTGAATCAATTCTATGTTAAAAAAAAAATAAAAACTGGGGTAGTTGCAGCCCCGTGGCTTGACCCGCTGCTGAAAACAGCAAGTCTTGCTACAGTACATCTGTAAGTCACGCCTTTAATCTTCTCTCTAGTGACGCATTTGCTTGGGCTACTCCTCAAACTACTTCCCCCTCAAATGCTCTACACTGCACTTGCTCCTGTTGTACTCTGTCTCCAATTATTCCATTTAGATTGTAAACACTGCAGGGCAGGGACTCCCTAATTCCCATTGTTAAATCCCCCTTTAATGCACTTGTGACACTGTGTATATTATCTCCCTGTACTGTCTTGCTAATTCGGTAACAAGCTGCTTACATTGGTGGCACCATTTATATAAAAAATATACATACTGTACACAGCACTAATAAATTATGTCGGATCGCTTTATGACCTATCATACAGAGCAATGCTTAATGCGGTAATCCCTCCTAAAAAGTATTTCAATAACAATAATTAAAATGAGTGTACTGTACATTGCAACTGCGCTTTCAATTTTATTTTTAATATATTTTTCATAGCAAAGTTGATTGTCTCAGTACCTTGGATCGCTCTAAAATTAAATTACATTTCCCTACATTGCAATAAGAAAATAACCATAAACTAAGTGACACTGCTGCTTTGGGCTTTTAAGAATCCCTTGGAGAAAATGCAGAGCATTCACTCCAGGAAAACAAAATGGCTGCCAGATCTCCATCCAATAAGAAGCTGCAGCATCATTGGTTGCAGTGTGTTACAGCTCTGAAGAACCCCCCTCCATCTGCAGTTCCAATCCTTGTGGTTCCCAAGCCGAGAGATATAAATCAGATATATCAATACAAAAATGAAATATAGAGCAGGGAATCCGTTCACACTGACATGGATGGACCATCCATGAAACTAAAATTACGATAAGATAGAAATAGCAATGTTCTGTTTTCCTGGCTGTCTCCATGGCAGTGGGCACCAAATGGATGCTAAGCGCAAATTAATATAATACAAACATAAATGTGAATATAATATATATAAGTGTGAGGCAATGGTGCAACACCCAAAATAGACAGTCCCTGTGTTTGAAGATAAGAAAAAGAAGAAGATCAGGGGTGCAAACATCAACCAAGGTGAATATAGTGTTAAGGATAATGGTTTACACAATAGGTCAATGTCTGGATACTGGGCACTACACAGTAGCTGAAAAACTGGATATTGGAAAGAAACCCTTGTATGGAGGAAAGAAATGAAAAAAAAAAAAAAACAATAGTCCAATACTGCTTAGAGAATTGGTATTGAATAAACAGGTTTGAACTCACAAACATTAGTTGATTCAAGGCAATATGAAGATTAAGGATATCCTGGCTCAGACTCTCCTGGTCCCAGGTAGAGTCTTGAAATGTGTGCAGACAGGAGGGAGTTGTAGTCTGTTTGGTCCTTCTCTGTCTCTGCACTGCTGTGTTGCTTTCCCACTTCCTTGTTCCTCCTCAGAGCTGGATTGCAGGAACCCAGATGTACAGTCCATGCAACCTGAGCTGACAGGCAGTGAACAAAGGAGCAGAGCAGGCTCTCTAAAGCAGGGGAGCACAATCTTTTTTCCATGCGCCCCTCGCCAGCTGTCCCTCTCTCCTCACATCCCCCCCCCTTGGCTCTGACGTTATTACATCACATTGCAACGCAATGTCACATGACCCCGCGGCGTCAACCATGGTGATGCGTCATCAGAAGCCGCCTGAACCAAGGTATTGTCATGAGAAGTTTACAGAGGCCTTGCAGCTCCCGTCATTAATTTAAAGGTCTTCGGGAAGTTTGCAGGGACTCTGTAAATCTCCGTGCCCCCCACAGAGAATCTCACGCACCCCCTACCCCTTTGCACACCCCTGCTCTAAAGGATAAGCAGACTCTCTAACTTCTGACACACTTCCAATCCTACGAGTTTCGTTCTATGATTGCACTATAATAATCCCTGAGGAAGTGCTATGAGCAGAGTTTCTATGTTGAACAGGGAGACAGTAAAAGTCCCCAATACTGAAAAACAGTCATGTTATTCCATGCACTTATCCCTGTGTAAGAAATTGCCTCTAAATCCAGCAGAGAGCTGGTTAACTGCAGACAGGCAATTAACTAGGACTCTGAGACAGGTTTAAAACTCCTGCTAAAACAGACCTAGAGAGATTTTCTCCAGCACACAAGAGTGCTGACATGAGGAAAGAGGTCTTGAATGAACCGGAAGACTGTGTATTGAAAGCAAGATAGAAGAGGACCAGACCTCTTTTCCTAGACACAGAAACATGCCAGAGGCTGGACCCTCAAACACACCTGGACACCACTGACCTGAATGGCCACCTGCTTTAAGGTACCGCTGAAACTTTGTGGGTGATATGGTGGTAAGGGGGAAAAGCATTCTCCCGCACTGGCATGTGTTGGCATATGACAGGTTTAGTACAGCATTGTAGTATACCACCTGTCACGGGAGACCAGTACTTTTACACCGAAACCACCGGGATCACTAGCACCAGACAGCACAAAGTGCTTGAATAAAATGACGTTTATTCTGGCAAGCCAGCAGAGAAAACAAAGATGCACAAAACAAGATACAATACCAACAGGGGACCTGGGGAGTAGACTCTAGCCTCGCTAGGTACAGGGGCCTACTTCAAGAAGGCTTGCCCTGTCTGCTTCTCGTCCAGGATATCAGAGTGCTGATCACACAGCAGCCACTCTGACATTGTAAGGATCCGTGAGGCGCCGCGCTGTCGGCGCAAGCAAAACTTACCCTCCATACATCCAGCAACGCTCCCAAACCTCACCCTGAGGCCTGTCGTCATCTTAGGAGCACACGCGCAGCCCGCGCGGTCCTAAATGCCAACTCCGCTGGCTCCTACTCCTGGTTACCTCCCTGTGGTGACATCAGCACGTGATACGCGCGCAGTGCACGCACCAGTATCCTCTTAGCAATTCATCAGGAAGATTCCGCACACCTGCCTCTTGCAGCTGAGCTTCCTATCAGAATCCTGCTCAGTGACACGCCTCCTGCTCTGATTGGTCACAACTCCCTGTAAATACTCTGCAGTGCCAGAGGCTCATCGGCTGAGCATAATCTGTTTGTGCATGTGCTTCTTCACAGTCTGTTCTAGCTTTGTTTGCCTTGCCTTGTTGCCTGACCCTGCTTGCCTTCGGACTCCGCTCTTCTCCTTTCCTGACCCAGCTTACGTTTGACCATCCACATCTCTCCATCTCTGACCTTGGCTTACTCTCAACGATCTGTACATCTCCAATCCTGACCTCGGCTAAAGCACCCTCAACGATCCGTACCTCTCCACTACTGACCCCGGCAAGTATCAAGACTACTCTCACTTCTGTTGCCCTGACTCGACTACTTTACACTCCAGACGCGCCCTCGCGGCTGTGGGCTGGCGTTATATATATACACACACACACACATTGCCCCACCTCAGCAGCGTGCTCACATCTTGTTTGTGGTGAGCACATCGTCACAGACATGTATCTCCAGCTGGTCACACAGTCAAGATCCAAACTCCTTCACAGAATGTCTCTCAGATAGTCTAGTGCTCTGATCTGTAGCACCCCTTAAATAGCCCTATGTGGCTGTCCTTTATATGGGACAGGGGCTGCTGGCCAACCAGAGCACGGACTGAATTGGTGCCACAAAAGCCTATGTGGATGTCCTTTGTGTGGGACAGGGGCTGCTGGCCAACCAGAGAACGTACTGAATTGGTGCCACAAAAGCCAGAGAAGGAACGTGCTAAGGCACTCAAGACCTTCCACTGGGTAGGACCCTCAGAATCTGGGCAGTACAATACTATTACTCCCAGATCTGATCAGCAGACTTTCACCTCTCCCCAGGTGTCCTGACACCTAGCTGTCCCAACCCTGGTTTTAATCCTATCATTTCTATGGGAAGCTTCCACTAAGTGGATTGCTGAGTCTTTCTCCATAGAAATGACAGTAACAATGGATATCGCATTTGCTTTCTTGCAGGGCTGACACCCAAGGCACATTATAGTGATTTACACACAGACCACAAATCAAATCATAAGACAATACCGGCTTTCTAAACTGGGGGTAAGATTGTCAAGGGGAATAAAGAATACAGGCTTGAAATACATTCTTACAGACATGGGTTACATTTACACATTCCCTGTTCTTCCCAGATATTAAAGTACATTTGGACGAATTAAGCCTTACATAGGTGGCCAAGTTACATGGATTTAGGGGTAGCTAGCTGGGCTTCATCCCAGTTTTGTGATGCCAGCTACCTCTACTGTCACACCACCCGTTTCCAGGATTCACTAGTGATTACTGATCTATTTGACAAATAAAATACATCCAACCAGTGGCTGAAACAACTGAATGAGATATAGATATATATCTCTATCATGAATACGTAACTTCCACATCGGGGCAATAGCATTGTCATCAAGGACTTCATGAATTCTAAGACTAAGTATGTTGTGTACTTCAATCAACAGGTTCCTATGCGGACGTTCGAATGTTTAAAGAACAGATGAGTCCCCATAGATCTGTTATTCAGAAAATGCTAAATGACTCCAGCACAGATGATGACTTACAGTACTACAACAGTCTGTCACCAGACACTTCAGATGTTGTAGGCATGGCCTTGCCGATAGTGCACATAAAAAATGTCAAGTGAGGCGGCGATCGGGAGAAGTTGCTACTACAGTTGGAACCACGCCTAATTTATAAATTGGGTACTCTGGCCCATAAAGGCGTTACATGAAGACTTGAAACTTGCCCGCTTTATCTAGCGTGGCTATTCAGTAGGAATGCAATATAACAGGGACGATATGCCTGGGCTATAGTTAGACTCTGAGCTTTGCCACCAATCCCAGCACCATGCTCTCGGGCCTTTGATACTACTGGGAGGGGGAGGGGGGAGTGCTACGCCCACAACCAAATATGACCCACTCCTGGCAGAATACATTACTGGCAGGACTGCTGCCCTTATCTGTGCTAATGAACTTCACTAAAAGGGGACCCTACCTCTGCCAGGATCTGTAATTTGTGTAATACCCGCTTTTGTTTCTGCTGAAGGACTTCAATATAGGAGGAAACCCCCTTTTGATATAGAATTGGAACAAAATCAATGTGGCCTATTCATGATTTCTTAAATCATTGGAGGTTTTCTCGTACTATGTTCCCAACGGTGTGGAGAACCATGCGATACCTACACCAGGATACGAGACGGATGCAAACAGACTCAGCTGCAACTTGGAGCTGACCAGCCGATATAGATGGGTTCTTTTCCATGCTGGGATTTACACTGGCTGCATATATAGTAAACATACAGTATGCTTATGTGCTGCTATATTTCTATCCTTGGGATTACTCGTGATGGATTTTTGAAGTGAAACTTCCTTAGTGGCACCTCATTCGTGATGGGGCAAAAAAGAATTGTGGAGACAGAAATGAAACGGATGTGACGTCAGTGCTGGCAGTTGAGGCCGGGCTGTGTCCTGGCTCAGCCCGACCCCAACACTGACATCACACCCGCTCCACAAATCAGATGCGGCGGCGGCGGCGATAGCCGCCGGCGCCGCTCCTAACGGCCGCTGCTCCCCCCACATGGCTGATGACATATGCGGCGGCGGCGGCGGTAGCCGCCGGCGCCGCTCCTAACGGCCGCCATTCCCCCCGCACATCCGCTGCCAAGCCGCGCATGCTCAGTAATCATGGGGACTGGAGCAAAGCCACGCATGCGCAGAAGCGGTTGGCAGCGGCGCCGTTTCCCGCCCGCTGCCACAGCTGTAAACATGTGTTGCCGTTCCCCGTCTGCTGCCCGGGACAGCAGAGACCGCCCGACCGGGACAGCAGAGACCGCCCGACCGGGACAGCCCCCCCCCTTTCCTAACCCGAATGGGACCTCCCTCCCAGCCCACACATGTGCCCGCCTAACTTCCACTACCGCTGCCATGCCGCGCATGCGCAGAAGCGGCTGGCAGCGGCGCCATTCAGCCCTCCAGTGACGCGGGCGTTTGCGGCCCCCCCAGGAAGCGGTGGTACAAAAACCCGGGCGCAACCCGCGCGGACCCCCCCCGGACCCCCCACACACTGAGATAAAGAGCCTTGCTCGAAACGCGTTGGTGTGGGCTTTGTCCCAATATGCAGCTTTTTTCAAATGTTCCATTAAATTTGATATTGTTTTCTCCATGGTACGCTTCTTGCCTGACTGATTTATCTGCTTGGAAGTAGTGCTCAGTTTTTTTCCCCGCCTGTTCTATGGTAGACAGACTAGATTTGCTACTTGAGTAGTTTATTCCCCTTGGTGTGTATTTTTTGGAGGTTAGGACTAAGGGAGAGGGAAGTACCTGTGGTCTCATAGACTGTAGGGAAAGGGCCAGAAGAAGGGGCTCATCCCCAAAATGTTGTCCCTTCTACTTGCCTATCGTTTTTATCCTCCTGTTTGTTTTTATCCCCTCACACCCCACTCCCTTCCTCCCTCACCCCTTCCCTGTTTTTCCTCCTCTCGTCCGTTTCCTCCATTGCACCCTTTCCCCTCGGGTGTCATTTAGCACCTGGAGTTAGGTTTACTCCCACATTCTTCATTCTATATATCCTGTGTAATGGTGTCCGCCCCCCCCCCCCCCCCAATCGCAGATAGGGGCCTTTAAAGGGTGTATGGTGCATATACCTGCTGGCAACAGGAGGGCTGAGTCGTCCGCGATGACTTGGGGACACAGGAACAGGCTTCTGGTGTTCATACCCCACATAATACTTAGCAGTGCAGGGACTCCATCTGCCGTAGGCTCCGGTGATATGGAGATGATCTCACACGGTATAACTGATTACCTCTCCCCCCAGTTAGATTACACACCAGGCCGGAGGTATATTGCAAACAGGAACGGTTTATTACTACGGTCTGCAGTAACACAAGTACTCAGCAGTCTTCTGCCGGATACCGTTTCTTGGCTCAGTTATCACTGAAGATGGTCCCTGGACCACACTACAGGCCAAGGGCACCCGCAGCCATCCTTGCTCTTCTCCACCTCCTTAGTGGAGGCAGAGGTATTGGTCCACACTCACTCCTCCCCGTAAGGAAGAGCACATGGGTAGGCCCTAATCTCGGACTCCTAGTCGTGCGACCTGCCTTCCTCAGAGGGAACGAATAACTTCCAAATTTAGGGTGGTCCTACCCTTAAGTACAGCCAGAAGGTGGGCACCCCGATGTCCCAGCTACAACAGGATGTACCCAGGGACGTCTTAACATATGGGCACGCTGGGCAGTTGCCCGGGGCCCCCCAGCATAGGGGGGCCCCACGCGTCCGGCCCATGCGTGCCCACCAATGCTCTCCCCCCGCCCGGCACCCCGGCTCGCTCTTAGGGTTGCCAGGTGTCCGTTATTTTAGAGATAATACCAGACATGGAATAGAGCAGGGCCGCTGCTGTTAGGGGGCTGGGCAGCTTCTGATTGGTTGCTGCTGTGTAATTCAGCCAATCGGGAGGTGGCAGGATCCTGGGGGGTGGGGCCAAAGACCGGAGGAAAAGCATGCAGCAGAGAGGTGAGGCTGTGTGTCTCAGTGTCCTGTCTGTATATGTGTGTGTGTGTGTGTGTGTGTCTCAGTGTGTGTGTGTATCTGTGTGTGAGTGTGTCTGTGTCTCAGTGTGTGTGTGTCTCAGTGTGTCTGTCTTTCTGTCTATGTCATGCCTGTATATGTGTGTGCCTCAGTGTGTGTGTGTGTGTGTGTGTGAGTGAGTGAATGTCTCGGTGTTTGTGTATCTCAGTGTGTGTATCTGTGTGTGAGTGTATGTGTGTGTCTCAGTGTGTCTGTCTTTCTGTCTGTGTCCTGTGTCCTGCCTGTATATGTGTGTACCTCAGTGTGTGTGTTTGAGTGAGTGTGTGAGTGAATGTGTGTGTTGTGACAGACAGTACATACAGTACTGGCAACTTTGTTTAATTGCTCACTCACCTTTACTTTTCTTTTACTATACTAACAGTCTTCCCATTTTCAAGATCTATTAAAAATAACCACCATTGTAAATTCTCAGAACTGCTCCATAACTCAGCTCTCATTACAACAGCATTGCAATCTCTGCAGCACTCTTACTTACTGATCATCCCCAAGAAGGCAGAGCAGGTTACTTATTCAATGGCAGGATTTCATATGCAATTTAAAGCTGGATTTTGAAGTCTTAATTTGAAAGCTACTGTACTGATAATGACAGGGGTGAGAGAGGATGAACGGATGGGGGGATGAGAGAGGATGAAGGGAGGGGGTGAGAGGACAAAGTGGGGTTGGAGGGTGAGAGGACAAGGAGGGAGAGAGAGAGAGGGGATGAGGAGGAGGTGCAACAATCTTGGAATTTGTGGGAGGAGCAGTAAGATCAGTATTGCTCGCCATGTACAGTATGACTGCAGGTCAGTTATTTATAAATGATCTGACCATTACGTTATTTGTTCTAAATTTCACTGAAAGCATGCACCAATTTGCACTATTACATATTCTATTTCCTAAAATAATCCTCGGAAGGGCGCTCCCTCCCAAGACTCCTCCCCAGATTTTTTACGAAATAGAATATAAATTGGTGCAAATTGGTGAATACTTGGAGTGAAATTTAGAACAAATTACATAACAGTCAGGTCATTTATAAATAACATTCTTTCCCACCAACGATTCTCGAGTGCATCGCACCTTTCACCATTGTGTCCAGTATTTTTGGACAAGTCCCCTGGCAACCCTACTCGCTCTCCCCCCGCCCGGCACCCCGGCTCCGCTCGCTCTCC
Source organism: Ascaphus truei (assembly GCA_036426205.1). Taxonomy (NCBI): domain Eukaryota; kingdom Metazoa; phylum Chordata; class Amphibia; order Anura; family Ascaphidae; genus Ascaphus; species Ascaphus truei. The sequence goes on from CM071570.1 coordinate 211,800,321, forward strand.
CCCCGCCCGGCACCCCGGCTCCGCTCGCTCTCCCCCCGCCCGGCACCCCGGCTCCGCTCGCTCTCCCCCCGCCCGGCACCCCAGCTCCGCTCGCTCTTTCCTCGCCCGGCACCCCGGCTCCGCTCGCTCTCGGCCCGCCCGGCACCCGCTCGCGTCACACCGCTCGCAGCCTAGCAGTGCAGCACTTCCGGTGCCTGCTGCTAGTGAGCGCGTGGGAGGCTGGGAGCGACAGTGTAGGCAGGTCCCCGTGCACTGCTTTGCCCGGGGGCCCCTAATGTTGTTAAGATGGCCCTGGATGTACCACCCTCTGCTGTCATTCAAGTGCAGTACCAAAAGGTGAAGGGGAAAACCCCATACCATATACTGGCAAGCCTGTAAATACCAGGGTTTACTGCCAGCCCATTGGGTAGAATAGTAGCCAGGGGGTACCCCGCTACACTTGTGTGATTATATGCTTTCACATTAAATATTCATTTTTGCCTATTACAAGTCCTCTCCATTACTGTGTACTGGGAACTATTTGGTTTATGCCTAGTTATGGGTATGGATAAATATGACTAGTTAGGGGTATGGATAAACATGACTAGTTATGGGTATGGATAAACATGCCTAAAATTAGGGGATGAGAAGCTATTGGGAAATCTGATGCTATTAATAAATATGACTTCCTTACAATTACACTGTCTGCTAAATACTGACAGCAAAAGAGGTTACATTATGATCGACTAAATCAACAGCACCAGGATTAATCATGCTGCAAACTGCAGATTTGTTTAGGCGGTGAGGAAACACCGTATCCTGGAGACTGGGAAATTCTGCCAGCCAAATCATGGCGCCTGTTAGCGAAATAGTCTATCCGCCAACCAGAAGATGGCGCCCCGTTTCCAGGAGAAGTCTCACTGCTAGCCAAAACATGGCCACTCCACCCACCTCAAGCTCTGCCATACACAACATGGCGGCCGTTACATTCGAATTGACAGCCAAAAGATGGCGTTGGTCTTACAACGCTTTGTTTCCGCCCTCCTTCCCATGTGACCCGGAAAAACTCGGTTGGGGAAGGGGCACAACGTGGGTCCCTGCCTGGTGCAGAAAGTATTGGTGTCCCCGGGTTATGTTCGTCCTGTAGGTCCCGACTGCTCCAGCAAACATGCAGGTTTCTAATGTCAACGATGTGAAGATCTATAACCTGAGCTGCGGGAAGTCCCTGCCTGAGGTGAGGAGACCTGACCCCCCTGACTTAATGATCACACATCACCTTCCCTAACATTGTGCATGCAGATATATCTGTGCACATCACTTCCAGAGCGGCCACACGAGCTTGCAAACCAGTGAGCAACCCCTTTGGAGCCACTGTAACACACGCAATTTATTATATGCACAGATTATCTCACCCATAATAAAGCACTTGAATCTCTGCATTCATTTGTATATACTAAGGCTGCGGCCAGGGTGGCGCTGAGCGTGCAGGCGCGGCGGTGCAATCAAGCAGCAAATTCAAATTTGCTTGCTTGTAAAGCAGCTAAGTTCCGCGCATGCTCATGCTGGCCACACATTGCCGCAATGTGTTTCATTGCGGCCCGCGTGAGGCCTCGCCCAGGGTGGCGCTGAGCGAGCACTCACACTGGCCGTGATGAAACACATTGCGGCAATGTGTATGGCCAGCGTGAGCAAGCGCGGTGCTTACCTGCTTGATGAAGCAAGCAAAGTTGAACCGCGCGTCACGTCAGCGGTTTGCCCAATGAGGGCGAACCATTACTGTGACGTCATGGCCGTGCCCAAATCCCCTGCGCACGCACCTAGCCGGCCACAAATCTCCCGGCCGAACATGGAGCGTGACGTCACCGCGCATGAGCGCCAGCGCGTCCACTCCTTGCCTGTCCGCAGCCTAAAACATAAAATAGGAGTGGTGGTAAGATTCCTATAACGGGTCAGTCTTGTATCATATCAGTTATTCATTTTTAAGCCATTCCGCTCCACTTCACAGTAGATGAAGCCCAAAAAGCCGCCCTAAATTGAGATCAATGGCGCGGAATCACTAGAGATGTATTGAACGTCCTGCCGCTGGCCTCCACAACGCATCGCTCTTTACCTTATAAAAGATGAAGCAATGTGCTTTAGTGAGTATATACCATCTTTATGCTGCTTGTACTTAGCTGAAGGTTCCGAGCTTCAGCCAGTGGCAGAGCCCGCGGGGCTCGCACAAGGGCAGAAATATGGTATAATTTGGTTCAAGGCATAAACAATAAACATAGTACTGTACCTGCTACGTACGTACATGTGGAGTATGCATTGTGTGCATTATCTCCAGTGGTCCAAGTGACTTAAAGTAGTTGTACTGTACCTGACTTAACATTCTACATTTATTTCACAATTGAAAAACGATTCTGACCGTATATCAGGAAGATTTATACAATAATTATTCTTAGAAAGGGAGAGAGTTCCTAAATTAAATCTTTTTTTTTTTTTTTTTTTTTTCTATAAATTAAGTTTATTTAAAAAAAAAAAAATATGCTCTGGAAGTTAAATTAAAACAGTAGAAATAGCGCAGATCTTCTGATTCTTCCTAATTTTTTATTTTTAACAGCTTCCTACTTTGGAGTGTCACTGATAGAAGTCAACGCTTTTCTATCAAAATGTTTTGTGGTCCAGAGCCCCCAAATTTTACTGATCTTTGTGTCCTTGGAGTGTAACATCGCTGTCCCTCTGACCTCTTCCTAACCATGGGGCTATCACCCCCCCCTTTACCACCACCACCACCCATTTTATCTGCACTCATTGGGGGCATTAAACTGATAATGCAGATCGGGGCAGTATCGCACAAACTCCCATTGAAGTCAATGAATGAATAGCCCCATCCATGTTCTTTGACACAGAATCTTCCCCACAGGCTTCTGTAATGTCAAGGCAGGATCACCCAATTCAAATCACAGGTCTAATGTGACCTAAGAAGAAACGTTAATCAGACCTATAACTATAACACTATGCCCTCATTTTTGTTGATTTATCTCCTTATTCCCTCTAGTCTAAACCATTTCTCGGCCATAGAGAACTGCACTGCATTGCTTTCTATTGTCCTTGTAGACCAACGGTGTCAAACTCGGTCCTCAAGGGCCACCAACAGGTCACGTTTTCAGGTTATCCCTGCTTCAGGACAGGTTGCTCAATCATTGGTACAGCTACTGATTGAGCTACCTGTGCTGAAGCAGAGATATCCATAAAACCTGGCCTGTTGGTAGCCCTGGAGGACTGAGTTTGACACCCGTGGTGTAGGCATTATCACCCCATTTGCAGCTAGGGTCACCCTCTTCATATCGAAACTTAAGGGAGTCAAACATAAAGGGGATCTTGGATTTCTGGTAATTATACTCATTTAGGGAGCAGGACAACAAGTGTGTGTTTCTGTATATGGTACTTACTCTGAAAGTCTATGCTACTTGGTGCTTTACAGCAGTAATACACGTGACACAACAGGAATACGAGGCCCTGCACCTGTCTCATTGAGCACATCAGTGAGGCTTTGGTATTCCCCCATCTCATTCCTGTTCCAAAAGCTTCCTTTCCGTAGAGAAGAATTGTAATAAAAACGGTGGGGAATATTAAGTATTTTAATCAATCTGGTGCTTCAGGGGTTAATGTGGTTAGTTTGTCTTAAAATACCAGCTATTGGGTTTATGATAGGTCAAGACCCTTCCTGGGTCTGTGCTGATCTACAAAGAGTGCTTAATTGGAGGGGAGGGGGGGGGGGCACGCTGTCACTGATGACAAAAGGTTTTTGGGATAAGAAAATGATGAGCGTTGAAGCAGCTTAAAAATAAAACCACCTTTTATTTTCTTGTGCTTGATGTACTCGTTTTTTTTAAAGTGTGTGGCTTCCAGATTTATTTTTGTTGGGGGGGGGGGGGGGTATTGCTCTGTTTATCTAGTTACGCAAGAAGCTATGAATATACACCGCACACCTATCTGGAACAACCAATTCCTTCATTAACACGTATATAGGGTATTATGTATGTCATTAAACAAATCGGTACCAAGAGTAATACTGTACATACACTATGCATTTTACACTCCAGGACTTCATCAGGGTTAACTGGGTAATGATACTAACAGATTTTTTTCCTTTATTGCCAGTGGCTTTCTGACCGGAAGAAAAGAGCCCTACAGAAGAAAGATGTGGGTAAGTAGCTGTGAGCTGTTGAAAGCAGATTTAGCAGGGTTTTTTTTCTATTTACATATCTTTTTTTTAAATTTGTAACATAGTTTTTATCTGCCATCAATTTCTATTTGGCCCACGTAGTCTGCCTGTTCTGTTAGACACACAGAGGAGGGGTGCAGGGTTCCAACTTGATTACACTCGTTGCAGAATAGGTAGGGTAGGTGAAGTTAGTATAAAAAGTAACCTTTATTAGGGTAGTGGTAATGATTGGCCATTTTTGTCCATACTAATCACACATGAACAAAAAACTATAACAAAGGAGGTAAGGGACGTAGGAGGGAACTTAGCCTTAAAGTATGTGCATCCACTGGTGGCCGGCTGATCCGGGCCAATAACCTGGTAGCCCAACACTATATGTGTCACTAGTCAGGATTACCTCAAGGGGTAATAGTGTAATATAACCCTGAGAGGTGTATAGGATAGTAATATCAGCGTAAGCAAATGGTATAAAGAGTCTTAGAAGTACCTAAATGTGACATGGTATACGGAGAAGAGCTGCCACATAGCTGGTGAGAGTAGGAAAACGCCTGTCACTGCCACAGGTGATTTTACTAGTGGAGAAGGCTAAAACAGGAGTGCGCAAACTTTCCCCCCTGCATGCTGTCCCCACCTGCTCGCGCCCCCCCCCCCTCATCCCCCTTACCGTGGCGTCATGTTGCCATGACAACCTGTCGATGGAAGCCACGGTAAGGGAATTTACAGTGGCCTCGTCCGGTCCCCCGACATTCAATTTAAATGCCTTGGGGGAGAGCGCGGGACCTCTGTAACCGCCGCGCCCACCATTTTGCGCTCCCCTGGGCTAAGGGAAGGCTATAGTTAATAGAATCTGTCAGACTGCAACAGTATCTGGTGTGTTAAAGCTGCAGACCAAGCAATATTGTACATGTGTGTATTTTTTTTTAAATAATTCAGTTCTTTAGTAGGAGAAAATACTTGTAGCATTTTTTTAAACAACTCAATGACATTTTTAATGTATTATAACATAACAAGCATTTTTTGTTTCTATAGTAACCATTTTCAAAGTCACATCCCCTTCCTCGTCTGAAACAGGCTCTGGCACACCTTTTTTTGAGCCCTGCCCTCTCTCTCTCTAGCAGTGCACCAATTGTATCTAGTGACTGCCTGGTCACATGATCTCCCCCACAGAACTTTGCATCTTTGGTCCTCTTCTGCTGCACTGACAGCCATTTAGTGAACCCCCGAGCCGGATCTTCATCGATCGGCCACTTGGCTAATTTCTTATTGTGTGGATTGTATTGATGCACATCTTAAAGGGGGGGGGGGGGACGTCAGCTTGGACTGCTGCTTTAACCTGTTGGTAGAGAGTGGAGATATAAATATATATATTTCAAGTCATCACATAGAACAGAGGCACTGTGCCAGAAGCTGTTGCTACTGACAAGTCGGCTCAAGTAGCAATGTAAGTAGCTTTGAATAACAGTTGTGGCAGATTGACAGTTAAGCCATAGGAATTGGATCTGGCTGTTGCCAGTGCATAGTGTGGTGAATGTATGGTCCCAGCTGTAATGGATTGATAGTTAACTCGTAAAAATGAGTTTGGTGTTGCGAGTGCAAACTGCAGTGGATGTATGTTCCCAACCGTCCCGCTTAAGTTCAATAAACAAACAAGCATAGAACAAGCGTATGAGATCTGTATAAGTTCCACGGTGTAGCACAGGGAAACAGCAATATGGATCCGAGAGGTAATGGGGTCCTTGTCAGGCTCTCCTGCCTATATGTATATTAATGATTGCTGTATATGAGGATCGTGGTGAAACAGCCCTTTAGGTCGGCATTATAAGATTGATAATATATGTCCATATCGTAGCACAATGGCGGTGTGCCGGCTCTAGACGGGACTGCCCGTCAGTGCGTTTAGAGATACATTCACGGGGGTGGGGTTGGTTGAGGAGCCGGTAAACTCAGTGTAGTAGGATGATCGTAATGAGGAACGGTGTCCAATAATACATCGTATCACAAATACAACCTCAATATTAAAAAAAAAAAAATGTGTGAAATAGAACCATAAGCCCCCCTTTTTAGAGAGAGGCACGCCAAAACTTCAGACCGCGTCCTCTCTCTATGATCGGCCGTGACGTCACTGACGGTGACGCGCACCGATGTACGTTTCACATATTACACGCTCCGTCCTGGGTGGGCTTACCTCTGTAGGGGATGCTGGTATCACTTTTTTCTGTTTTAGATGTCCTGGTGATGCTGACCAATAGGAAGCCGCATCAGATTTTGTCACAGCTTCCTATTGGCCCGCGTGACGTGAGACATTCAAACTCCGCCATTATGTAAGTCACACAGTTTCTGACTGCAGAGATACCGGCACACCTATGGAGTTAAGTATCTCTTAAAGCAGGGGGTTCCCCGGGGCTGAAATTAACACCGTTTAGCTCCGAAGACCCCCTGCTTCAATCCTGTATTAAAAAATAACATATAAAGTGAAACTCGTATTGCTGCTTTAAAGCATCACAATTTCAAATGCAGAATTCAATCTCTGACCAGCACAGTATCGTATGTCACTGAAGATCCATTATATATTGCTTCCAGTAAGGACTCATTAAGGATGCATATTTTAAGTAGGTTGGCTGCGGTAATTTTGACAGGATTATATCAATTATTTCTTGGGAAATGTGCAATAATGTCAATTTCAAAGTCCGTAATAAACGCTACATCAATATCTCCAGAAAAACATTTGATGGGAGATAACAATGAGTTGGCCCTCCTTGTCGACCCATTAAAAATGACAAGAGGGTTTTACGATTTTTGGGGGGGGAAGGGGTGGCAGCAATTAACTGTAATTTTTTTTTTTGTGGAGAAATTAAAAATGTATAAGAAACATACATTTCAGATGCTTTACTGTCTGGAATATTAACATTGGTAACGTTGGTCCGAGTTATATATAAAATACTTATATATTCTCTGGATAAAGGGTCATTTAGTTTAACCCTTTGGCCAAAGCGTCGTAAGCCTGTGAGCCACATGAAGGCAGACCCTGCTCACAGGTCCTAACACTATCGGATACAATACTAATATACCTCTATTAGGATTACAATTCTCATTTACCTCTATTAGGAGGGAGAAGGACCAACATTGGATCCATATCCAGTAAAATGAAAGAGACCTGCTGACTAGGGCAGTGGGGAGGGGTGAGCTTGACACCTGGGAGGGAGGGGCCACTAACCTCCAACAGCTGAGACCAGCTGACTATAAGTGAAACAACACACAGACCCCCAAGAAGCTCATTTTGGGAACCCCTGGGCCCCCAACAAAAAAATATATATATGTATATTAACATTTATGTTTAATAACAATAAATTATTTTTCATATGGTTACATAAAACTGCATCGCTAATCTGCGCTTCTCTTTTTTTTTTGTTTGTTTTTTTTTCAATAGATATCCGAAGGCGAATCGAACTCATCCAGGACTTTGAAATGCCCACTGTTAGTACAAACATTAAAGTATCCAGAGATGGACAGTACATTATGGCCACAGGTAAGGATACTGCTTATTTTAGAGCTAGAGGTTTGGTTAGAGGTCTTTCTGATATGTAAAATACACTGGATATTTATAAATATATCTATAAATCTGTGTAGTGAGCTAAGGAATGCGTGATTGGTAGCGTATTATTCATAGCAGAACATAACTCTAGTATTACTTCTATACACTAGTGTGTACCAAGTACAATAGTATTATACATTGGCTAGAATAAAGTGTTCTAGGGGTATATTATGTGGGTATGCACTGTCCAAAATAAAACAATACACTTGTGTTGCTAATATGCATTGCACTTTACAGAGTATAATTATAGTCTAGCACTGCTAGCATACACAGTAATATAAAGAGTAGAATGATACTAGCGCAGCGATGGCCAACTCCAGTCCTCAAGGGCCACCAACAGGTCAGGTTTTAAGGATATCGGTGCTTCAGCATAGGTGTCTCAGTCAACGATTGAACCGCTGTCTGAGCCACAGATTGAGCCACCTGTGCTGAAGCAGGGATATCCTTAAAACCTAACCTGTTGGTGGCCCTTGAGGACTAGAGTTGGCCGCCCCTGTACTCGTGCATACTGAGCACTGAGTAAATAGCCACTCTCGCATTACTTGTATGCCATTCACTGTGCAGAATAGAACATTAGTTGAGTATTGTTCGTGTCCTGTACACTGCAGTAATACTATACCACAGCATTTTTTTAAACCCTGTTGCACAGGTTTGACCCTTTCGCAGCCAGGATAAAACCGTTCTACATACAGGCCCCGTATTGTTTTTCAGGAACCTACAAGCCACGAATCCGCTGCTACGACACTTACCAATTGTCCTTGAAGTTTGAACGATGCCTGGACTCCGATGGTCAGTGATGTAGATGTACAGTTATAGCTTTCTTCACCGTTGACTATTTCCCTATTTTACCAGGGGCACCAATGTTTAAAATGGTGTTCAGCGGGGTTCCATTTTCTCTTTATTTCTTCTTCCCTCTTATATTTTAATATATTATTTTTTTTGGCTTCCGTCCCCATCTTTCCCTTTTTAAACCTTAAATCTTATACATGGTCAATTCTAAATATGTTCAAGAGGCCACTTATTCTCATTCTTTTTTGTATTTATTTATTTTTTAACAATGATATTGAGCGAACCCATACAATTACCAAATCATCATAAATAATGAAGTATCTTGATTAATAATATAAATAACATGAGCCGTTATTAATGTACTATGTAACGAACAAATAGACTCATATTTATAGAGTATCTGTATGTAAAGGCTTCTTTCCGAGCGGTCTCCACAAATGACATGTTGTGCTCTGAGCGAATGATCTTCTGCTCCAAACACATAACACTCCCGTAAATATTTGGGTGCCTTATGTTTCTTCCTTGTACTTTCAGTACAACATTGCTCATTAAGTGATTACAAATGGCTTCCTTACCTATTCAGCGGCCACGGGACTTCACTCATAGGCCCTAGTTCAATGGAGTCTGTGTAAAGGTAAAAGGAGAAATGAACCTTTGGCCAGATGCATCAAAGAAAAAAGTCCCATTGAAAGCAATTAGGTTTTTTTGGTACTGTTCCTTTTTTTTATTTTGTCCCACTTTTGCCCTGACCCTCCCCAACCCCCCCACCCCCCCAATATGCTGGAAGCGATCAAACAAGGAGAGGTCGTCTTCATATCATTGTGTTTCATGCCACTCTGGTCCTGACCCATTGATGATTCTGACCGTTGTTTAAGTAACTGCGATCTAAACAACAATACTACAATGTAATAGCTCACGCCAGTACATTATCTCACAATATACTTCTGTGAGTATCACTAGTTTTAGAATGACCAATGAATCCTTCTACAAGAAGTCCCCCGCATGCAGTGGGCAGGTAGTTGTATTCTGGTGTGCAAACCCAGTGATCTTTGGCATGTGGGTCAGATACGGCCTTATAGCAACGCTGAGCCAACAGACGTATTAGACGGCAGTGCTGAAACAGTGACGCTTGGCAGCGGAACGGGACAATAAATGTAGTGTTGCGTTTAACTTGAAATCTTGTTTTTCAGTGGTTAAATTTGACATTTTATCAGAAGACTACTCAAAGGTACTGTACGTCCAACAACATGTTCCAGAGCCATACTGAATACATCTTTCTACCTTTTACTGTTTATATATTTTAACAAATGCAAACCTTAAGATGCATTATACTTATAGGGTAAATTACCCCCAAAAATGGTGACTTCTTGTATAGTGTTGGAAGCTCCAAACTGAAACTTAATGGGAACGGCATGATTAAGGGGCATCTGGCTCCGAAACGTCGCCCCCCTACATTTTTGTCACCTTAAACTTGCGTGTATTGTACGTTGTTCCCCTTCCTTTTGTTGATTTTTAGTGTTTCATCCCCCTTGTTCCCCTTCCTCCCCTCCTCTCCCCCTGTACTCTTTTTCCCCATGAGATGCACTCTCCAGACCCTGTGCCAGGGCTGATTTTGTAGCTGCTATTATATTCAATATATTGATTTTTGTTGCTGACAATTTTTGTCTTTATTTATTTATTCATTGTGTGCTTGGGACCCCTGTATATATTAATGGGAGTTTTTTATTCCAATGCCAGCGAGATCGGCCGCTTCTGAATTTGTTGAATTTGGCCCCTTAAAGTTTTTTTTAATCTTACTCCGATAAAAAAGACATTACCATGAAAATGTTTCTGACGAACCCTCGATCGACCGGTAAAAAGTGTTGGTTTTATTAAACTAGACCAGACACATGCAAAGTCCCATAGCCTGCACTCTAAAGAGAACCTCCTATTGTAGAATTGAACTTTTAATATAAGCATATTCAGTTACATTTTATAATAGGAGGTTTTCCTTGGAGTGTATGATATGGGACTTTGCACGTATCTGGCCTAGTTTACCAGTTCATTATCTCAGATAGCACCCCTCCTCATTATATACCCGCTGAGCAGAGACCCCTACAATGGCTAAACCCCATGTATTGGTTATGACCAGACAGATTGTTACAGCTGTGGTTTTATTCTTCCTTCCCAGGTCATCTTCCTGCAGTGTGACAGATACGTGGAGCTGCACTCCCAGCACGGCCGATATTACAGGCTGAGAATACCAAAGTTTGGCAGAGACTTCTCCTACCATTATCCCTCCTGCGACCTGTATTTTGTTGGAGCAAGGTAATAAAGATGAAGATGATGTGGCTAATAACAGGTGCATTACCCGACCTTTGGCAGATGTTAATTTAATCCAGAGATAAAATCCCTTACCTAATAGAAGTTTGTGGATCTACTGGCAACGAATGTGTTAACTGCCACAAAATATTAGCATAATATACTTCCTGAGACGTTTAGTAATAAGATGGTTGTTCTACAGCACACAGTAAACTGGAGCCTACATGACTTATCAACCATGTAGCTACTGTAGAGCGTGATAAGAGCATTGTATGTAAAACAAAGTCCTCAATATACCCTCCCAGCATTCTATAAAGCTGTTTTATTAGCATTTTCACACACACTAAAGTGCTTGTTTGGTATACAGTATCAGCATCACCATGGAGGGTTGATGAGAGAGGTAAATATCATACAAGTTGTTTTATTTTGTGTATACACACACACGCACACATCCCCCATTGAACTGTATGGTGTATAAGAGGAGGTCCCACACTATATTCCCCTCTCCTATGAGTCACCTGCATACTATACATTGTTATATTATTTTGCACCTTTTCCTGGTCATTGCTGTATGTTGCATCATGTCCATCGTCACTGACACAAACACTGCTTTATATAGACACATAGCAACACTGGTGATTAACAGAGTGAGAAGCCACAGCATTTATGACCCCAACAAGCTCATGGGTCCCCTGAGACATTGTAATTATTATTGTGAAAATAATAAGAGGGGATCCCATTGAAGTGTATGGTGTATAAGTGGAGGAACATATACACACACACACGTCCAGGGCACTCAAAATAGAAACCATATACAGAGAAAAGCGAAATAATACATAGGTTAGAAAGACGGGGTGTTCGCAGAGGGTCCAGGATCACCACCCAATTCCAAAATACATGCAAAAAAGAACAGAACTGCCGCACTCACTGAAGATAGAACAAATATTTATTGCATCAAAAAGACAGGATCATGCAAAAATAGAGTGACGTTTCGGACCTCCTGGTCCTTTACCAAGTTATAGTAGCAGTGTATAAGACCCTGGTGCTATTTATAGCAATGTTGAAAAGCCTAATTTGGTGCCAAAACACCTTCAAACCCAGCTGCCTATGGTGGCCTCAGCAGTTCAATCGGATACAGAGATGCGCATGCGCGCCATGGTGGTATGGGAATGGCTACAGAATTGCACATGCGCAGTCTAATTCCGTTGCGTCCAAGAGTTAAGTGACAAGGTGCTCCAACGCCGAATCCCTTCAATGTAATGATGTATGCAATATGCAAATGAACAGGATAGGACAAGGGGGTTGGCAGAATAATGCTGTAGTAAGGTCCCCAGATGGACCAATGATCCCTGAAGGGTAAGGTGAGTGGTCAGAAACCCCAATCACACTATCACTAGGATGGTTCCTGGACTCATAATAAGTATTCAAAGAAAATGAAGAATGATACTCACAGATGCCCCCGTCCAATATGTCCTGATAGGCGTGCAGCCGAGTGAAGTGATGCTAATCTTGAAGAACTAAAGGGAAAAAACTGGCGCTCAGCCAAGAGTGGGTCCCAAACGAAGTAGAAACAATTCTTTCTTTATTAATCCATCATTAAAAAGAAGGTAAACACCCTCCTACGCATTTCGTGTAAAGTACACTTTACTCCTTGATAAAGTGTACTTTACACGAAACGCGTAGGAGGGTGTTTACCTTCTTTTTAATGATGGATTGATAAAGAGAGAATTTGTTATACTTCGTTTGGGACCCACTCTTGGCTGAGCGCCAGTTTTTTCCCCTTTAATTCCGTTGCGTCATTGTCCTTGAGACTAGCGCATGCACATATGACATCACACCGTAGTTTAGTGCCTGGGTAGAGTTGCTCAACGATTTGAATCCTAAAGCGCTCTTTCACAGACCACAACCTTCTCCTTAAGCACTGCTACAGTAGGATGTTGTCTCCACCAATCATAAAGTCCTCATTACACTCCGGTGTCCCATAGCTATATCCCTCTGTGCCGCGGGGCCGACGACATCCATAGCAATCCTTGTAGTTGTCACTGGTAACGTCACACTGTTAGATTCCCCTGTACTGTACATCAGATGGAGCTGTACAAATAGCCACAAGATCATCCAGTCCGAGTCCCACCATAGTTAAAGCTTGATTGAAGTATTCTCTACGGCCAACTAATCTAAAAAAGCCACGAAAGACATATAAAAACACTTAAAAACCGGGAGCAAAAATAGGAACCCGAGCTTCATCCATCAGGCCAGCATAAGCTGGTGCTGGTGGATGCGTTGTAACAGGATACTACTGTAACATGTCTCTGTACAGAATACAAAGAGAAAAGGAACAACGGATAAAGTCCTGAAAAAAGGTAGTGAAATTCACATACTAACATATAGCGTAAATAAAGGGAGAGGATTCCAGACGGCAAAATGTTCTGCTGTAGTGTTTGAATGGAATAAGAATGCGTGATCCTATGAATGAAACAGAGGTATCCTCAGTACAGGGCACCATATAGTAAAAGAAGCGGGACATCGGATACCAAAGGTCCATCCACATGTGTAATAGGTACCCAGAATATATAAACAAGTAGCTTAGTACATATATTGTACCAATGAAAGTCAATTACTCACCCGCACATCAGATCGTGTAACTGTAGATAGTTGCATCTTGGGCAGTCCAACCTCCGACGTCCGCCACTTCCAAAAAAGGGGGCAACAATGGCAGCGTTAGATGGTAAAATAGCAATGAGCAGATGGCAACCCACTACTCTATCAGGGCTAAATCAGACGTGTCCAAGGGTGACAGAGCGAAAAGGTATATTGGTAAATGGGTGTGGACAGAACCTATACCACACACACACACACACACACACACACACTGTTTGTATTGATCCTATGGTTTAAAAAAGCTTTGTTTTTTTTTCTGTCCATCTCTTGTAATGGGGCAGTCCCCTTCCCCCCTCCCCTCTCCCGGTACCATATATACTGGTAAAGTCAAAGTACTCCATGCACACCCTCCCCCATAAAACAAATGTCCGTATTTCTCCAAAATGCCACCAACACAATTTCAGCTGTTGCATTTCACCATGAAATCCGGATGAAATGGGACAAAGTTAAAGGTAATTTACAAACCCAATGCGTTCTTGTCTCCATTACTGGGACCGTACTATTGATAACAGAACACTGCCCTGGTGGTGTCCTACCTCCCGCAGAGCCGGTTTTAACCCTTTCAGAAACGTGTGACCATTGAGTCTTCACCCGCTCCTGTTTCTGGCCTTTCTGGCAATGAAAGGGTGGCACATTTAATTTCGGTAGCAAATACTACGCTTTAAAAAAACAAAAAAATGTTTTTTTAAATGTATTTGTACAATGTTTTACCCGTAAATATTACATTGGGAGTAGCCTGTCGTTTTCAAGCATGTCCTGGGCACAGCGTTACGTTGCACCTTTTAATATAAACGATAGTAACGTATTTGTGTAACCCCTTGGAGCATGTATTTGTTTTGGAACTTAACGCGCTTACGTTGGTCCCTCGCAGCTCTGAGGTTTATCGGCTGAATTTAGAACAAGGACGTTACCTGAATTCCCTTCAAACAGAAGCCTCGTAAGTAAGAGTCGTCATAGTGTGAATGTGCCACTAGGTGGCGCCAAGATGTTACGAACTAACGAGCTGTTAGTTACAGGCCTCTTCCCTAGGTTTCCAAAGGGGTCAGATCAGAAATAATTAGCCTAAGGGCAACAAGAGTATTTAAATGTAGTTTTGGATACATTTTAAGGGCTTACATTTTGCAAGTATATAATCTGTTCAATGCATATTTTATATTACCTTGGCTTAGAAGTGTGTGTCTTTGTGTTGGGGTGGGTGGGAACTTGTTGTGTAGACAACTGCAATAAATTTAGCCCCGCTGTATTACAAAAACTTCACAGTGGCACTGTGAGTGCTCATTGACATGTCATTACCCAGAATCCCTGTCTGCAGTGGAAGCATTGTATACTAAGAGATCATGGGGAAAGACTGGTTTGCAGACCTGTGTGAGGCATGCGAAGGTGCTCACACATGGTATTTAAAAAAAAAATGTCACACATGGATTTGTGCACACCTCTTATTTGAGTGTGACGGTCACGTAGGCAATTGTAGAACACGTCTTTAAAAAAAATAAAACAATTGAAGAAACGTATTCACTAGCGTGTTCATATTGATAACTTAACAGTAAATGCTTCTCTCCCGTTTTTCTTTCAGACAGAATAATGTCTGTGACATAAATTCTACACACCACTTATTTGCCACGGGCACAGCTGAGGTAATTGTTTTTGTTTTACTTTCGGCGTTTTATATATGGATCGAACCTTCAGGAGCAAATTGTAATACATTTCCAAAGCCAATCTTCAGAAGACCATCTGTTTGCATATTGTAATATAACACTCAGGGATTAATAATGCAAACTTCTTTCTTTACATTTTTTTAAATATATTTTGTTTTTTTTCTATTTTACTTGAGCTGGGGGTGGGGGGAGGGGTGCTCCCTGGCTGTGGACATATTTGTAGGGGGGTTTTTGTGTCGGTTTTGAAAACCAAAAACTACAAACATGGCGGCAGAACTGCAAACATAGCCACCCAGGTCACCAGTAGAAAGCATGATGATGTGGCTCTTCGATCTAGTGAGCCCTGACCTAGGCGGCCATATTGTTTCCCTAGTTTGCCTGGTGTACCTCTGCTGCTTTTACGTATTTAAGTGAGGTTTCCTCTCTGAATAAGGAGCAGTCTCAGGCTAGTTGCATAAACTGACCAGCTTGGAAACTGGGAAGGAGCTCCAGGGCTGCAAACAGCCAATGTCCAGTTGCTTTGTGTGGTAGACAGATTAACCAATTTGTTGCAGGCCTCTCTGGCAGTGAAAGCGTTAGTGGGCAAGGTAACACACACTTATCATGTTTGGCAAGGGAATATATTTAACGATTCAGTGCTCACTTGGATCCTTTCTAACAAGCTCAGCTGCGCAATGACTTAACATTTTGCACCTTGAATCTGATAAGTGTCTATTATGTTAACCATTTAGGTTCTAAACCTCTCGCATAGGCGGAAAAATAAAAAATATGCCTTTTTATTGTGCTACCTAGGGGTGGTTTCATAACGTAGTCGAGGTTCATTTTAATCTCGTGTTTAAACTTGATTTTAATTTGAAATCAGGATATATTCAAGAAAATCTAATGAGTGCACCAAATGTTTCTGTGTTTCTTATAATTGAGAATGTCTGTTCTGATTACCGTAACAAAGCATAAGGTCTGAATTATTAGCTTATATTAAACTATACCTCGTTATTTGCCAACTTTCCTTAAACCCACAGAGGCCCACCATGTCATCTATGCATGTAATATTTCTATTGTTTAATAATGTACCAAAAGTCTCAGTATAGGTAACCCCACCCCCTGCTCCTGCTGTGTAATACTCATTACTTCTCCCCCTTGGACCTCCTTTGTGTGTATGTTTGTTGACTTCTCCTCCGTGGTTGTTACTCAGGGTAAAGTGGAATGCTGGGACCCCAGAACAAGGAATCGTGTTGGGATTCTGGACTGTGCTTTGAGTAGTGTAACGGCAGACACGGAGTAAGTACGAGGTTTTTAAGTGAGTAGTACAGAGTATGACTAAACCCTTCCATTCCAGGCAGCTAAAGCTGTCTATATTCAGAGAATGAAGCAGAATGATGCAATTGAATAATTAAAATCTCTGTCCAGCCTGAATGCGGTGCGACAATGTCCCAAAAACCTCTCTAGCAGGGGCCACCGACAGGTTAGGTTTTAAGGATATCCCTGCTTCAGCACAGGTGGCTCAGTCGAAGACTTGAGGATGCCTTGCAGTGGAATGTCGTGGTGGTGGTTACTGTTGGGTAGAGGGAACCCCAAAATATCTCAGCTGATGTGACGGGACGTTTTTCCCATAAATAATACTTTTAGCATTTGTGTTAGGAACATATTTGGGCATGATTAGATACGGTACATGCCTTCTGAACTAGACATTAAAAAACACAGAAAATGGCCAGCAATCATTTGTAAGGGTAATTCGTAAGAAGGTTTAATTCATTGAGAGAAGTTCTTTCCATATACAATTTCAATGTAGATTGATTTACTAGTCCATTGTTTTTCTCGTGGTTTTTATAATGTGTGAGGCAGTTTGTGTACCACTACATGCTACAACAAATTGCTGCTGATGTGGGGTTTTTTGGTTCGCTAAAAAATGCGCGGTTACGTAACCCTGACAGTGTAGGCGGCTCTGTGCATAGTCCAAGAGACGTGTACAAAAAGCCTGTTTAGAAAT
Organism: Ascaphus truei; assembly: GCA_036426205.1. Classification (NCBI taxonomy): domain Eukaryota; kingdom Metazoa; phylum Chordata; class Amphibia; order Anura; family Ascaphidae; genus Ascaphus; species Ascaphus truei. The sequence continues at coordinate 211,817,495 of CM071570.1, forward strand.
CTGGTGCCTGAGGACGTTACGCCTCATTCTCCCACAAAAATGCTGTTTGCTCAGATCATTTGGTAGTGTATGAAATAGCTGTGGTATTTGTACATGTCATTGTTTAATATACATTCATTCTTTCAGGATAGACAGTATACCATCCATTTCAGCGCTGAAGTTTAATGGGCCTTTACACATGGCTGTTGGCACTTCTACTGGACAGGTGAACACGGCAAATGACTTTAATGCTGACCGAGGCCTTTCTGTTATACCGACCTGTAACGACATTTTTGTTGACTCCTTCATTTAGTAAATGTAGGATTTATTTTCTATATTCGCCATATACTTTGTATCTTTTTTTTTGACCCCAAATTGATTGTGTCTATGTATCTAGGGTTCTTGTGTCTAGCCTGTTACTGTAAAGTGATTCACATGTATGGGTGATGTTGACGTACAGCTGTAGGCTTGGGAATTATAGAACCGAGATACACAGGTAAGGGCGATACAGTGTAATGTTGAACCTTTTTTTCTACCTCCAGGTATTGGTTTATGATCTCCGGTCCAGTAGCCCACTAATTATCAAAGATCACCAGTATGGGTTACCTATCAAATCTATACAGTTCCACAATCCCTTGGAGTTGATTTTATCTGCAGATTCAAGAATTATCAAAATGTGGAACAAGGATACGGTGAGCCCTATTTGAGTGACTTGCATTTAGGGGTGAAAAATAAAGTGGAAGAAATGCACCGCATTATACTGGAGGCAGAATGGTCTGTATCGTTACCCGGACCTTGTATCTGTTGCATTTAGATATAGTGTTGCCATAGTTCATACATGGGACTGTTTGACCCCTTTGCTGGCAGAGGGGAGATACGCTGCTGCCCATCATTATTTACTTATACATCCGTGTCCTATTAGTGACCAAATCAAAATGCAGGGAATGGTGTTCTGCTCAGGCGCTGTAAGTGTACCATATGTGCCTCGTATAAAGGGGGTCATTCTGTATACTCTGACGTGGGCGTTCATGCTGTTTTCGGACAAAAAGGCCTATTGACTTCTACGGGAATTTGCTCCCAAAAACGGATTGTACCGCAGCTTCAGCGTTTATAGAGTAAGCCCTAAGACAGAAGTGACCGACTTCTGTCCTCAAGGGCCACTAACAGGTCAGGTTTTCAGGATATCCCTGCTTCAGCACGGGTGGCTGTCAACAACGAGCCACATGTGTTGAAGCAGGGATATCCTGAAAACCTGACCTGTTGGTAGCCCTTGAGGACTGGAGCTGGCCACCGCTGCCGTGAGACATGGACCATTAATCAGAAAGATGTAATCTCTTCAATTTGTGCTGGGATGTCTCTCCTGTTAAAACAGCTTGTTAAAAAAGTGCATGGAAGGGAGATGTGGTTTAACCTAAATTTCATGTGTGCTAGGTGCCACTAACTTGAATACATTGCTGTGAAATATGATATATATATATTATATATATTAGATTATTATATATATGTTATATATTATTATATAATATATGTTATATTATATATTATATATATATATATATCTATATATATATATATATATATATAATATTATATATATATAATATACCAGACACGAAATAAACCTCTAAAGAGCACTCAGACAAATGTTAGCAAAAATAGAAGGGTAATTTTATTAATCAAAAATACAGACATACAAACAACTAACTGAAGAACCTGCCTGACCAGAAAGGAAAGAAAATATAATTATTTATTTTTCATTCTATATTTTCTTTTCATTTCTGGTCAGGCAGGTTCTTCAGTTAGTTATTTGTATGTCTGTTATTTTTTGATTAATAAAATTACCCTTTCTATTTTTGCTAACATTTGTCTGAGTGCTCTTTAGAGGTTTCTTTTCTCTGTGTTTTTATATTCATTATTTTCCTCTAGCACCACCTAGCAGTTTATCTTTTCTCTGCTATTACTTTTTCAGATTTATTTCTCTGATTTAGGAAGGTTTAGACACGACACAGCATTATTTATTGGTAGTTGATGCGGTATTCATTTTTGGTGTAAGATAGATATATATATACATTTTATTTTTATTTTTTTTTAATAACAAAAAATGTCTTGCCATTTTTTTTCCCCTCAGGGCAAAGTCTTTACTTCTATTGAACCCGAGACTGATATAAATGATGTGTGTCTTTATCCTAACTCAGGTGAGCATGTACATGCTTTAAATATTAATCCCCAGTTGAACCCGAAGGTTCGAATAAGGCCCAAGCAGAGGCTGTGTTTGTAATGTATTCTTTTCAAATACAATCATTAGATCAAGAATGTAATCTGTGATTAGATTTAATCTACGTGTGGGTTTTTGTCAAGTAGTCTAAATTTTGTTGTCCTTTTCAAACATATATATATGTTTAAAAATATATATTTCTGTACAAGCTGACTGTTTTTTGCAATGATTTAGTTCATTAAGAAATTGAGGGATTGGTACAGGAGTTCCTGCTTAAAAAGCAACATACTTCCTGTCCATAATGGGCCTGTTTTTCCATACGACATACAGTAATCTGACCCCTTACAGTCTGTTTTCTTGAACGTGCTATAATGTGCCTTCTGCCACTGACCGGTGGCGTATGGAGTAGCACCGCTTAGTAAATATGCCCCTGTGTCTTATTTGGAAACTATCCATTGGGCTACAATACATATTTAAATAGTTGTTCTCTAAATACTTAACATATCTGAATATTATCAGCTGCTCACAGTTACTTATAGACAAGTTCATATTTACCATTTTATTACTTCTGTCTTTTAAAATATATATATTTATTGTAATTTGTCTTCTTGCTTGAAAATAGTTTAAAAACAGAATATATATATATATTATATGTGTATATATAATCCCTAAAACTATAATAAATATCATCCTTAAAACTGTGCACACTTTGGCCGACTATTGCACAGTACTGTATTGAGAAAGAGACCTACGTGTAACCATTGCATTGCAGCCTCTACATTACTCTGATACACGATACATTTATAACATAGATGTACATCAATCAGAATTCTTCACTTTATTTGTAATTTGTTTGCACCTGATTCAAATCCTTAAACAAACACGTGTGTTGCAATGCTGGCCCCTGGCAGTGAAGACATGAATTCACTGATGCATATCTAGTCTTTTGAAGAAAGATTATTCATTTATTATGTGCGTCCCGCTTTGTAGGAGTATAATCTCCGCTCGCTCTACTAGTGTTGATGTTGAAATGTATTAAAGGAATTGGATGTTCCCTCTCCAATACTCAGAATTATGGAGCCCCTCATCTGTGCCAAGATTCCCTAACTTATCTACGGACACGACAGCATGTGCTCAGATCTGTAATAATAACAACTTTATTTAAAATAGATCTTTTCTCCCAATGGGACTCAAAGCTTCACAATTACAGTATAGTGCATTGTATGCAGCACATAGGAATTGTTAGACAGTCACTGCCCTGTGGAGCTTACAATCTATGTATTTGGTGCCTGAGGCAAAGGGAGATAAGGTGACTTGCCCAAGGTCACAAAGAACTGGGCTTTGAACCAGGTTCCCCTCAGTGTCATGTTTTCATTTTTCCCAGTCTGTGCCTTTACTCTCTGAGGTGTGTGTGTGTATACATACACATACACACACATGCATACACACACACACACACACACACACACAGATCCACTCTTTAATGTCCTTGTAGCATAACAATGTCCCGTGAGATTCGCCGCCTTTCCTAAGGGAGTGATATTTTGTGCGTTCACAGTACCGCTATTTTATTTAAAGTAGTACTTTTATGACTTGCAGCTCATTTTGCCAGGGTAGCAGTTTCTGCTTTATGCCTGTACCTTTACAAGCTGAAGATGCGGTCTTGCTGCTTCCAGAAATAACAAACAGATCTTGTGAGCAGCCTTATTGGTCACTGTGTGATTCTCTGTCCCCAGGAATGCTGTTTACTGCTAACGAAGCTCCCAAAATGAATGCATACTATATCCCGGTAAGTCATTAATGTTGTTGTTAAAGTTTCCAGTTGTGAACGCTGAATCCATGTTGTTTGCTTTGCAAAGATGTTCAGGTTAAAGCGGCACTCCTAGGGACCACTTGATTTTTTTTTTTAAATAGGTTTGAAGCACGGGGTCTCCGAAGCTGAACTGCATTAATTTCCGCTCTGGGGACCTCCTGTTTCTGAGAGATACTTGTCTCTGTGGGGGTGCCGGCATCTCCTTCATTTTTAAATGTCCCGCGTCATGTGGGCCAATAGGAAGCTGCCGTGGAATGACGTCACAACTTCCTATTGGCCCGCAGGATGCGGGAGCTTTAAACCTGCCATTTTGTTAGCCCCAAATAGCCTGGTCTGCACTACTACCGGAACCCCCTACGAAGATAATTATCTCGGGCAACTGTGGTTCCTCAGAGCTGAAATGAATGCAGTTCAACTCCAGAAACCCCCTGCTTCAAACCTATTTCAAAATAAATAAATGGTCCCTAGGAATGCCTCTTTAATGCCGTTCTTAGCTATGAATTTCTGATCGTGGCTGTCACGGGAGACTAGGCAGCTTACACCTTTTTACTAGGATCATTCATTGAGCAAAACAGGTAAGTGTAATAAATTGTAAATTTATTCGCATGAAAATGCATACACACAGTGTAACACAAAATACAGGCAAAAAGACACACTTGCTTGGGAACTGGGGTAAAAACTAGTCTTTCCTAGGTGCAGGGAATCTTAAATAAGGATTTTTCCCTGACCGGAACTCATCCCGAAATGTCCTGGAACATGAAATTCCAGACACCACGGCTACGTTCTCTGTAGGACTGGGTTGCAAAAAGCAGGACTTAGAAAATATTCCGGGCAGACTTCGCTGAAGTGAGTGCCTTGCTATTCGTGCAAGAGCACTTTTGAAAAGCCCGCCCACCCTCTTTCTTGCTGGAGGCTGATGGGTGCATGGATTCTTATAGTATTTCTGACTCCACTCACAAAACACTACAGCCCCATCAGAAGCGTGAGATCTTTCTCAGCAGCCAATCAGAGACAAGATGGTAGAAAAAACAGGGTTAGCTGGAAATCTGAATGAACCAAGGGGCATGTGTAACTTGGCATCTTCTATCCCTGGTTCCCTCATTGCCACCCGCAGTGACAGGCTCCTCCAAGTCTGACAGAACAACTGGCAGACCGGACTTGGGTGCTTAGCCTTTTCCTACTGCCCATTTGCTTCTCACACTTCTGGCTGCTTTGAACTCTGGTGTCTCCCAGACTTACTGGCAGCTAACGTGGTAGCCCTTGCAGTCTCTGGGACATCGGTTCTGAAGGCCACTAACTTACAGTGCATAATACTACACCACTTCATTACATTACTTGTATTAATAAAGGTTTATTTTAATTCATCCCTAAGCCCGGGGTATGGGGGATAGAATAGAAAAGTGTTCTTTAATTCCTATCAGCCTATATTTCCCACACTCTATCTATAGGACTTGGCTGTACTCGGAGAGTCCCCCCACAACCTTATCTACGGTTGGGGATACCCATGAACCCAATACTGGTTCTGGGCTACCTGGCACTAACTGGGGTACCTGTATGTTACCTAGGGATCCCGACAGCTACAGGAACACTTTTCATCCCTGTGCCTCATTTTACCTTTCTGGCTGTGCTGAAGCAGGGAACCCTAGTGGTGAGTCGCCCAAGCGTTTTCAAGTGAAGATATTGCTGGGACAATGTGCCTACATGTCTCAGAGAATCAGGCATGATTCCCAGGTACATTTTTGGGGTATTCAGCAACTCTGGACCCCGACTACCTAGACACATTCTGACAACAATTCCTCCGCAAAATCCCCCTTGAAACTCATATCCTAGCAATCCCTGCTCTCTGACATACCCTAGCAATCCCTGCTCTCTCACAGACAAAGCTCAGTGCACATCCAGAAAAACTTATATACGGTACAGTGCCTAAATATACATGTATAAATAACTAATAGATAAAATGGTCTTTTAGTTTAACATTTTGGCCAAATTGTTGTAAGCCCTTGAGCCAAACTTCACGGCAGACCACGTTCAAGGGTCCCTACACTAATATAAATTCTTAATAACCTGTGCATTGCCAGGAAGAATGATTTATAATAAATCTGTCAATATAAGTTGCAAAAGTTCTAAGTCTGATTGAAGCTTTTATTAACCTGTACATTACCAGGAAA
>CM071570.1:211823901-211908481 GCA_036426205.1 Ascaphus truei
ATATAAGCATATAAGTTTCACAGAGGAGTGCTACTGAGCATGGCAATACCCTAGCAATCCCTGCTCTCTGACATGCCCTAGCAGTCCCTGCTCTCTGACATACCCTAGCAATCCCTGCTCTCTAACTTGCCCGGAAAGATAAAAACTAAAAAAATATCTTTATTACATTTCATTCATTGCAAAGATACATTGTTACTGGGCTCAAGAGCTAACCCTCTTGAACCCATATATATATGAATCAGGGTTAACCATTTGTGGGCGTGACCTTTTATTGAGAGCCCGGTTAACCCTTACCGTCACAATGGCACTGATTCTTTTCATACTATTGTGAATGAGTTGCAGAAAACAAATGCAGAATGAAATCATATAGATGAGTAGGGCCACTATTCCACTTATCTTTTGGTACCATAGCTGGTGTTGAGAGGTAGACAAGTACATACTGCTTGTTTTGTAGCTGGCAGTTTTCGCAGCGTAATAAGTGTTTCTTATACAGGCATACCTGCAATAACGTACGCAATGGGACCGGAGCATGTATGTAAAGCGAAAATGTACTTAAAGTGAAGCACAACCTTTTTAGCACTTATCGATGCATGTACTGCACTGCAATCGTCATATACGTGCATAACTGATGTAAATAACACATGTGCAACAGGCTCTATAGTCTCCCCGCTTGCGCACAGCTTCGGTACAGGTAGGGAGCCGGTATTGCTGTTCAGGACGTGCTGGCAGGTGCATGCGTGAGCTGCCGTTTGCCTATTGGGCGATATGTCCCTGCGAGTGTACTTAAAGTGTGTCCTTAAACCGGGGTATGCCTGTATAGTGCTGCCAAAATCTGTATTGCTGTACATGGAATGTTTCAGGCACAATGAGTCTGACCCGTAGGTTTTACACTCTAATCGTTGTTTCTTGAGTCACAGGGAGTGTCACAAGGACACTGTTATTTAAATGCGGGTCAAAGGCAGTGTTCCACGAGTGTCTCCTGAGCTTCTTGTTTACATTCTAGCCCAGGGCTACAATAGTTCTACAAAGGGTCCAGATCAGAAAACATTTAGGAGTAGCAGGGCCACAAGCTTATTGTGTTATTTAAATACATTTGAATACATACGACTTAGAAAATTGTTTCATTTCTACTTCTTGCAAGCATTTATACCATTTATATTTACGTGACCTTAACTCATGAGTAGAGAGTGGCGAATTTGTCATAATCTGATCCAAAGGTGGATCTAATGCCAAAATAAATAAATACAATCGTAGAAAGAGACGCCTATTTTAGTAAACGCCTCATGCACAATATGTCCCACCAAACCTCCCTCCAAATAACATATGACGAGGCACCTGAGCTCAGAAAGGAGCACACCTTCGATACCTGGGGGATATGTATGTATGCCTTTATTTATATAGCGCCATTAATGTACATAGTGCTTTACAGTAGTGACAATACTATACACATGATGCATAAAGCTTGGCCCCCTGCAGACGCACTTACCAGAATACCCTCCTACTGTCTCTGCACGTTCTTCCTACCTACCAATTAGTTGTAAGCTCATTGGTAGGTAGGAAGAACGTGCAGAGACAGTAGGAGGGTATTCTCTGGTAAGTGCGTCTGCAGGGGCCAAGCTTTATGTATCATGTGTATAGTATTATCCCATGGTGCTTATTCATATATGCCTCTGTAAGCAAGAGTGTCTTAAGCTGAGTCATAAAGGTGGATAGAGAGGGATAGGATATGCAAAGGTGTGTGTGTCCCTACTTAAATACATCTCCCTCAACCCATGTTTCTGGGCCGATTAGAATTGTAGATAGTGGATTTGAAATAGAATTTGCACTTTTGAGACCAATCCGTGAATTTTCCCGGCTGGAACAAATCTGCAATTTCGCAGCGGATTCGAATTTTGCTGAAAATTTCGCCCATCTCTTCTTACAAGTGAGTTTTAGTGTGTGAAACTGCCGTGCTGGGCAATTTATATGCAATTAGCCAGGGAGGAGCATCTACGAGTCACACCAGGGCCAGGCTGCCAGCTGAAGAACTCTGTTCTAGCTCCATACAAAGGCTATTTCGGGAGATGTAATGCTGCTTACATGGCCAAGTAGGTGGCATTGCTTTGCTGAAGTTGCTTGACATTTCACCTTTCTCACATCCTAAGGCTGCGACCATGGTGAACGCTGGAGAGGGCGCGAGCGATCACTCAGTTTCTCCCCGCCGCCTGCAGCAGGAGAGGAGACAGGGAGGTGTATCTGGGGGGGGGGGGGGTGTGTGGTGGCGTGGCTGTGACATCATGGCGCTGGTTGGGCGAACCGCTCACGTGACCCGGCCGCCGCACATGAAAGCAGATTTTTCTGTTTCCTCCTGCATTGTGAGCGCCGACGCCTCTGCTCCCGTGCGCGTTGGCACGCTCTATAGACAGCCTCATAGAGGCACGTCTACGTGATCGCGCCGCGCGCGCCGTTGTGATCACCATGGCTGCAGCCTTAGGATGAGTGAGGCTGCAGCACGCTGGTCGTGCTGAGATTATTCTGCAATCCTTTTTGGGGTTACTTCGCAGGCACGACTCTATCTCTGTGCAGCAAAAAACGGCACAAAGCAAGAGAAAATAATACGCCAGCCAATGGGTGTTGATGCCGGATAAGGTGCGTTAACACCCCACAGACCTTCGACCTTAAATCTTCCCTTTATGGGAGCTATATCATTTGAATAAAATCTGAAAATTTCGAATTTTTAAAAAAAAAAATGTATTCTCTGGGTAAAAGTTTATTTTGTTACATTTATGACAATGAACATATCGCAGTAACTCGCCTCTGCTTCTCCTATCTCTCTTCCATCTATTTTTTGTACGCCTGCTTCATGTAAAAGATGGAGGAGGGGAATGGGACAGGCTTTTGAAGTTTCAAACATAGAAGCCCATCGATTTATTACTAGGTTGAAATCATTTATATGAAACAAGTTAGTGTATGTCATGTGGCTGTAAGCATTGCATATTCAGATGTGGGGTGTGTGTTATATACATACACAAAAAACGGCACTCGGGTAACAACTGGCAAACTTGCCTGGGGGCTCAGGAAATGTTGTTAAAAAAAAAAATTGGAAAAGCAGGAACTTTTAAATATTGCAAAAACTATTTTTATTCCGTAGCTCAGCTTCTCACCCACCAATTGCAGCATCTTTTTGTCCTGTTGAGAGATCGCGTTTCGGCCCCCTTGCAGGATCTGTGGAATAACATAGAGCGTGAGGTAGAATGATTAGCAGGTCATCTAAATTCACCCCACTAGTGCAATAATCTATTTTGCCAATCAGTCAATCTTTTTATTTTTTGTTTAACGCCACCAGTGTACAGGAATACATTTCTAACTGTTTATGCTATGGCCTTAAAAAAAAAGAAAAGAAAGTTGTTCTGCTTTGACGCTCTAGCCCTGAGTAGCTGTTTTTATTTTTACTCTGACATTTTCACGTACAGTACTAGCTCCTTTCTGTGACTTTGCATATTAGGCAGCTTTAGTTTGCTATTACTCCCTGAGTTTAAAGCTGCATTCTGTCCGTTTTTTATTTTGTTTTTGTTTTTCGTACCTGGCCCTGGCTGAATTGCTCTAGTCTGATCTCAGGAGACCCCCTTGGTTTCCGATATAGCCCCGTGTTTACCACACACAAATACTTGTCCAGGTGACACTATGGTTGCCAAGTCAGCCTTGTTTCCGGATCCAGTACAAAGATGATGTTGCTTTTTATTGGTGAGCTCGGCAGCTATATTGACTTTTTGTTTACCTTTTTATTGGCAAACGTATCTGTTTATCTGTAGAAACCAGTAGTCCCTGAGGTCGAGCATCTCAGTTCAGTTGTGGGGGACCTCCTGTTTCACTTACTGAAGAATAAAAAGATCAGTTTGTGAGGGGAGGTGTTGCTGTTTGAACTTTTTGGGTGCCCCTTGATGAAGCTACTATATCATAGGGCTTGTCATCAAGGGGGCCCATGGCATAGTAGCTACCTATGCATCTTTTACTGGCTCATTTTTCTAGGGTAATAACGCGTTCTGCTCTCCTGTGGAGCGCTAGACGCGATCAGGCAGGGAAGCCGAAGAGGACTACTGCCTACTCTTCCGTTTGTGTCATCAGTGACGCTGCGAACACATGATCGCCAAGGGGCGGTGGCACTCCCGCTGGCACAGAAAGGGTTAAATGTATGGCTGTAAAAGGCGAATGATTCTAGCCCTTTTCTTGCAAAGTATTTTTATTTCCCTGAAGAGGTCCGCATTAGAAAACTAAAATAACTTGTTTATCACATTGCCTTGCAGGCCTCTCTGGCAGACAGATGGTTAACTTGAGTTATTCACTTCCCTAGCCTAAACATTTCCTTCTGCTGAGAGGCAGCAGGACACCTGCAGTATCTCTCTGACCTTGGCCAAGAAAAATCAAGTTATTTCTGGTTACAAGGGAGAGCCGGACTTAGGAAGTGTAGAGATACACACACACCACACACCACACACCACACACCACACACCACACACCACACACCACACACACACTACAACTTTTTTTTATAAGGAGCCTTTTTGAGGGTGTGTGTTAAATTCATAACATGATGCACCATTAATTGTTATATGTGCTGAATATTGAAATAATGATGGCTTTGATATGAGAAGCAAGTCGGTGCAGTGCTGGTTGCTATATATTTAAGCGAGTAACAAAAGCAAGCACGTTAAGAATCATTAGGGGAATTCCGGCACTTAACTTGGTACCTGGAATTGATCAAGTTCCCCGAGTGGGACTATTCCAGGTAACAAGAGGGGGAACTCGCCTTTATCTTTTGTTATGAGCCTTCCAATGCAAATAAGTGAGCTGGCCCTACGTTTCAGTAGAGAATGGGCGGGCAAAGTCTTCTGGCTGCAAAACTGGAGCAACAAAAATAGCTGCATCAAATTTATCAAAGAGCAAGGTGCCACAGGTAATAATAGGAATGATCGGATGCTGTGCTTTCACAAGTATGGTGCAGTCTTTGCCCTAATTTTGCAGCTTGGATACTTGGATAAATAACCCACATTGACGTAATACATAGAGCGGGGGGGGGGGAGGGGTGCAACTCCAGTCCTCAAGGGCCACCAACAGACCAGGTTTTAAGGATATCCCTGCTTCAGCACAAGTGGCTCTATCGTTGACCACCCCTGACATGGAGAATAAAGGGTTATTTATGAAGGTCTCCCAGCTGCAAAACTGGGGCAAAACTAGTACAGTTAACATTTTTTGACACGTAAAAAAATGATTAATGACGCTGTTTTGGCCCATTTGTGCAGTCGGGGCTTTAGTAAATAACCCTCATATATATTGCTGATAAGGGGACCATTTGACCCACCTACTTTAGTCTACCCTTGATCCTAGGGTGCTGTGAAACCTTAGACCCCCGCTTCTCATCCTTCTGCTATACAGTGGTCACTAGTTTCTTTTCCCCCCGTCTCGTGTCAAACTCTTAATTTGTGTGTCCACAAATATCTTGGCACCAAGACTGGGGGTCAACACACTGGATACAAAAAGGAAGGCGCTGCGTGAAATAAACAATCGCCCGGTCTGTGTAATGACTAATTATACTACGGTCTTCAGTAAAGTAGACGGAACTTTCAGGGAGGGCGGTAACATAAGTATCGACAGATACTCTGTATAAATAACAGAGCAATGTGTTCCTAAAAGGGACCATTACTCTAGGCAGCGCAAGAACTGCTGCTTTCATATTTCGGAGCACATATTTTTGACCTTAAACAACTATTGATGTTTGTACACTAACGCATGTGATGTTTACCTGTAAGGTATTGGGGAGATATATATCGTACTATTGTCCACTCTCTAGCACTCCCATGATCCTCCTCTTCACTTGTTGTCCGCTCTCTCTGGCAATCTCCAGATCCTTTTCTTTACTTGGTGTCGGTTCTCCTCTGCTTCAATGTTGTGTGTTCTTTTGCCTCTCATTATCGCCTCTGTTATCTTGTTTTCCCTCTCCTCGCCTCTTGGGCTCAAGGACGTCTCTTGCCTGCCCCCAGTTCTGTATAATATTATCACTCTATGGCCATCAGAAAAGGGTAAAAAGAAAACAACAAAGGCGGGGGTTTCCTTTAGCTGTAATCATGGGTCTAGAAGTCGACCCATACCATTGTTTGCAGTCAACAATGACGGAGTGTAACCACAATAATGGTATAAACACAAGTAGCATTCTACATAGAGCGCAGTGATGGGCAACTAGTTATTAACATCTCTATATGCTACGTAATTTATTACACTACAATAAAACAGTTGCTCTATTTAGGAGTAATTGAAATTTAGCACAATTTGCTGTGATGTTTTGAAAGTTGCCGTATCCTAAAATGATATTTTACCTGCTAACCCCCAGTGTGTATTGTATGTCTTTATTTATATAGCGCCATTAATGTACATAGCGCTTCACAGTAGTAATACATGTGGTAATCAAATAAATAACAGATAATATAAATAACAGATCATGGGAATAAGTGCTTCAGACATAAAAGTAACATAAAGGAAGAGGAGTCCCTGCTCCGAGGAGCTTACAGTCTAATTGGTAGGTTGGGGGAACGTACAGAGACAGTAGGAGGGCGTTCTGGTAAGTGCTTCTGTAGGGGGCCAAGCTTTATGTATCGTGTCCAGGATTATCCACAGTGCTACTCATATGCTTCTTTAAGCAAGTGGATCTTAAAGGTGGATAGAGACGGTGCTAGTCGGGTATTGAGGGGAAGGGCATTCCAGAGGTGCGGGGCAGTAAGTGAAAAAGGTTTAAGTGTAATGGAATACATTTATCTGATAGGATCTCAAAACCTCTCCATTGATTGATTTTGATTGCCTAACCCATACACTTTAGTGCAGTAACTTTTTTTTTCCAATAGTGTGCAAATTATAATACTCTTAATTATTCTGTACAGCACTTTATCTTTTGATGTAGCGCATCACTGCTTTTATGAAACTTCCACCAGCACCAAGAAAACATTTTAAACGTAACTAGGCCTATGTACCGTAGGGATCCAAGTTAGAATAAGAGCTACAGCTCCATTCAACTATTGTAATGAAAATACAAATGCGTATGATTTTAAAATGCCCGTCCCTCCTAGGGCCAGAGAGTATTAATGGCAGTGACGTGTGTAGGGATGAGATCTGGGTGATTAGGTAGTCTGAAGTTGTTTTTGTATAGTTTGTGCAGACTTGGAAGGGGTTTGCTTTTCTCTAGCCACTCCCTGATGTCTGATGTCACTTGGTATTGAAAAAGCGTTTGCAGAGGATGAGGGTGGGATAGAAGTAGATGAAACACTTGATTGGGAAACACTTCTCCAATCAGAGGCCAGAAAGAAAGAACAATCAGTCGCATGTCTTTAAGTACTTAAGTATTAGGTGATACCTTTTTTTTATTGGGACAAACAATTGATATTATAAGACAAGCTTTCGAACGTTTTTGTACATTTTTTTTATAAACTGTTGTTTTAGGGGAGACGTCAGGAATTGCACTTTTAAGTAACTTCCAGAAATATCCAGATAGGCCTTGTAACTCTGTTCAAACTAGTTCAGCACTGAGATCACTGCACAATTCTTCCTTCGTTTGACATGATCCCATAACAAGCTCCTCACTAAAGCTCTATGGCCGATTATTTACTAAAGGGCGACTAATAACTGGGCGTGAAGAGGTGATGAGGCATGGCACCCTTTAGTTAATATGGACCTGTGTGTTGTATGCTTGGTAGAACTAAATTCTGTCCTTTTTTGGAGTTGTGTTTTATGGTTGGATCCGAGTCTCTTCTGTTGGGGTATTTTGGTCAAAATGAGTGTGCTCTTTAAATAAGACCAAGACATTAGCACAATTGATACAAATCGCCTGCTTAGAATATGCTGAGTTGGCAATGGCAGAATACAGATCGTCCCCCAACCTCACAGCCCAAAGACCAGTGTGTGGGGTTGACGGAGTTTCATGCTGAATACAACATTACAAAAGTAGTGGAGAAACTCCACAGCAATGCATCTAGATGTATGGCCAGCATATAGTATTAAACATTGCTTGTCATTTGTAGTGGCTGTATTATGATGCAAATAATAAGGCCTTCCATGTGTCCGTTCACGAAGGGAACAATTCCAGCGGAGTGAGTATCTGTAAATTGGGTGTAGGATTGAGACCGCGGTGGTAGTGTTTTCTACGCTCCGTGAATATGCAGTCTGTCAGGCAAACAGCGGACGCTGGGAGGTGAGAGCTGAAACTAACCTCCGCTCCTAGGTTATCCCTTGTAACAAAATTTCCCAATGTGTAAACGAAACCCGCGGCTCATACCTCCATATGTATATTCAAACTGAACCACAATGGTAAGGAACTGGGTCGTAGATCTAAGCAAAGATTACTCACTCCGTTCCCGGTAAACAAGGGATCGCTGACGTAGATGACAGAAGAAAGGAGTATGCTGGCGGTGCACAGCCGAGAAGAACAGACCTGGACTGCCGGTGCTGATGTCACAAAAATCTTTGATGGCACATACAGTAAGCGAAGAGAGCCACTCCAACGCGTTTCGTGCCGGCAATGGCGCTTTGTCAGAGTAAAGGCTCTAATACACATGGGAGATTTAAATATCCAGATCACACCTGGACCTCATCCGCAATCAGAAGCATAAGAAAGACCTGTTGCAAATTGAGAATGAGAGCTGTGCTGACCCTCTTTCAGTATGAAGGGAGAGGGATGGTCTGAGTGGTTAAAAAAATAACCTATTAGGACCCGATCGTCAAACTGACAGTCTTGGTGCAATGGGAATAAAGTCAGCAAATATATCACAATGTCAAAATACAATATTTAAATTATATAAGATTTCTAAAAAAAACAAACAAATAATGATCAAGCTCTTAAGTATCTATCCTGAAATAGCCTAGAAATTGTATAATAGTATACAATTGGATACATAACCATCTATATTGTATACTGCATGACAATCTTACTACAACAACAACAACAAATACAATATGACTAATGGATATCTAAAATATCAAAATGTAGGATATCTGAATAACAAAAATTAGACAGATAACCCAATAATACATAATAAAAGCAAAACAAGAACACCAATATGATTCTAAATATATACCTAAATAAATAACCAACCTTGTAAAGGATAACTAATACAGTATATATATTATATCTAAACCAATTTAAAACAGAAAAAAGACTAAATCACAAAATTAGATAACTGAAATATACAAAATAATAATAAATACAAATATTGAATTAAGTCTAATTGAAAAAAAAAATGAATAAATAAATTAACTTAACTCAATAACAATCACATGATCACCAGAAGGATCCTGAACGGTGCATAATGAATAAATGGAATACATGATGGTGAAGTCAATAAAGTTTCTATTGATCTAAATAGCGACGTAAACACTGGATGTGTAGTATAAACTTAGTCAATGTAATCAATGTAATCAATATAAAGTGTGGAACTCGTCCTGTTGGGTAGCTTCACACAAGAGGTAGCTTCACATCTATCCATGGTATGGTTTATTCATTATGCACCGTTGGGTCAGGTTCCGTGTGGTGATCATGTGATGGTTATTGAAGAGCTAGGGTCATTTATCTATTCATTTTTCATACATTCAACTTAATTCAATATTTTTTGTTAAATTTTTTTTTGTATATTTTAGTTCTCTTTTTTGATTGTCTCTTTTTCCGTTTTAAAATTGGTTTAGATGATATATTATTGGTTATCCTTGACTAGGTTGGTTATTTATTTAGATATATATATATCATTGTTGGCGTGAAACGCGTTGGAGTGGCTCTCTTTGCTTACTGTATGTACCATTAAAGTTTTTTTTGTGCCATCAGCACTGGCAGTCCAGGTCTGTTCTTCTCTGCTGTGCACCGCCAGCATACTGCTGAATGCAACTTTAACGTCCCTTAAACTTGGTTATTGCGAAGTAGGACATTAGTGTTGCTACCTGCTCATCATTTTATTTTGAAGTAGCCTTCACACGTGGCACTGCCACTTACATCTGATCTAACATCCCTCCATAAGTGAAGGTAGTCACTTCAGTACGAAGGTACATCTGTTTGGAGTGGTTAAGTATACTACTTTATAAAGGTGAAGCATCTTAAGGAACAAGGAGAACAATGAGTAGAACAACGATAAATTGAAAAGTCCTCAACATCCATGCAGTTTTATTTAAAACCTGAAAGTGGCCAAACTGATTCTTCCGTTGCAAGTGACAACTCCACGCCATTATGGAATACAAATCTATCCAATACATAAAATACATGTACAAATTGTTCTCTTTAGAAAAGAGATCTATCCATGGTCAATAGACAGAGCGTGCCGGTGAGGACAAAACAAGTGGCACAAGGTCAGCTCTTGGATGATCTGCGAGGATATGCAATTTTACCAGAGGCACAGGAAATGCATATTTACAGTGTGAGGGCTGAGAGAACGTGGAATTTATTACCCATAGAATTAGCAGACATGGTAAATCCGTTTATAAAAAAACTGGACATAGAAAGAAAAGGTACTGTATACATGGGTGTACCCAACACAGACCAGACACAAATTCAGGGGGTGATCAGATTCCCATTTCAGGAGGAATTTTTCCACTGCGATATAATTAGTAATGGAGGATTTGTTTGCTTTACATATACGGCAGGGATGCTCAACTTCAGTCTTCAAGCCTCTATCCCCCCAACAGGTAAGGTTTTCAGGATATCCCAGCTTCAGCACAGGTGGCTCAGTCTTTGACTTGGGGGTAGAGGCTTGAGGACTGGAGTTGAGCACCCCTCACATACCGTCTGAATGTCTATTTCCCCTCACCTCCAACCCCCCCTCCCCTTTTTTTTGTTTTTTGTTCCTTTTTTGTTAAATTAGCAAAGATTCAATATGGTGGAAATATGTCTCCTTTTCCCCCATATAAACTGCAATGTTGTGTTCTGTAAGCCTTGCATAGCATGAACTGTTCATACTTTTAAGTAACCCCCAGCTCCAGGGTTTGAAAGTGTAAAGACTTGTCAAGGGAAAAGTCTGACTCACGAGCATGGAGGTTTGTTGTGAGAGAAACTGGTTAGAGCCGGTGAAGAACCGAACAAAGCTGACCCTCCCAGCTCAGATACAGTTTCACCTTAGCATTTCACCTTCGATGCTTTTATAAGACTGTTTGTCAATTACACACCCTAATACAGTAGTTGCTAGCCTAGCCTATTCAGCTGCTGACAAAGGTCCAACCTTTGCCTGCAGACGTTTGTAACTTCACCTTGCCTCTCACCAACCACTTCAACCAACAGTAGTGTGTCTTGGCACACACACAAATAAAGTAAATGCCTTGGTGCAGTTCTATATACCGGTAGTAACAAATTGCACATGCCCTGTATGCTAAATAGCCTATAATGATGGGACAGGACAAGAGTGCAGCTCGAAGTGCAGAAAAATCCATCCCAGCGGTTACAGTGTTTACAAATATTGCCAGTATACATTTACAAAATAGTTCAAAAATTCTTGTGCTTGAGGCATCGATCAAGATGTTTTGACATGAAACACATCCATGTCATTCATTTCATTGCACAATTTAAATGCAGAAAAGGGCAGCGCACTGCCAAAAACCAGGAGGAGGCTCACAAGTACATCAAAAAGATTTATTCCATGAAGGGATCAAACATTATCCCCAGATAGCAACAAAAAAGGCACCACACCAACGCGTTTTGGGCCGTATGCCCTTTAAATGCAGACTGCCATAGTTATTGTGAGCACGCCTACTATTAATATGGTACTCTGTCTACATTAAAGGCCCCCTGTTCAATATGTTTAGAAAGATTTAAATCCCATTGAAAAGGCATTGAGCCAACCTCTACTCTAATGCAGGGGGGGCTCAACTGCAGTCCTCAAATACCCACCAACAGGTCAGGTTTTCAGGATATCCCAACTTCAGCACACGTGATTCAATTAGAGGCTCAGTCTTTGACAGAGCCTCTGATTGAACCACCATTGCTGAAGCTGGGATACCCTGAAAACCTGACCTGTTGGAGGGGCTTGAGGACTGACTGCAGTTGAGCACCACTGCTTCAGTGGACAGGTTCATAGCATATTGAATAGGGCCAAAGGGGGAGGGGTTCATGAAAGTGCAATAGCTGCGATTGCATAGTAAGACATTCAAATTAATGGCAATTAACGCTCCATTGTGGCTTTCATGAATATCCTGGAGCGTCTATTACTCAGTGTGTAGCTCAGAGCTGGGCAACCTATTTTTCAATGTAGCCACAGGTGTGACGAATGAGAAGTGAAAATCACCACGCCATGTAAAAATTGAGAAATTAGGTTGCTCAATCGAACATTTAAAACACACAGTGTTCGGCTGCTTCACTCACCTCCGCACTCTCACCTGCTGCTGCTTCACTCAAAAGTGTATGTACAGAGCTCCTAGGCATTGTGGAATCAGGTTGTATTCTTCTTTTCATTTGTGTTATTTTGGAGTGAAACTGTGGGGGATTGTGTGTTTTGTAGAGGTTTAAAGGTTGTTTTTTTGGGGTTTAAAAACCGTTTTTTGGTTTTTCACCCAGGGACTGCAGTATTTTTCAACCCAGCACAAGCTGCATTTTGGCTGGCTGGAAACTGTAGCTTTCAACCCCTCTCCCCTCCCCAAACACTGGTTGTTTTACTTCTAATTTCACTTTTTTTTTCTTAAGCCTGATTCCTCTTTTCTCACCTGCAATTAAAGGCTCTGTGTCTTTTCTTTAAAGACTTATAAATTGTGTGGCTTATTGCAACAGAGATAGAGTAATAAGGGGAAAAGGAGGAAAACTACAGCAGGTTTTAAAAGCTGTCTTATTTTCCCCTCCCTTTGCAGAGAGGTTAATTGGTTCTTAAAAGGACAGTTCCTCTTTGCACCTTTCTCTCTAAACACTACCTCCTCCCCTGACTAAAAGGCTTATTATTATCATGCCTAAGAGAGGTAGGAGTAGTGTGGCAACGGGGACCACACCCGGATACCGAACACCAAAAACTGTGGCCCCTAGGAACAACACTCTTAGTCACAGCCCTAGGCCTGGTCCTTCCAGTGCCCTGGCCACGCCTCCCCCAGCGCCTGTTAGCAGCGTGGCCCCTGTGGCCCCAGTTCAAACATGGGCGCAGATAACAGCTGCAGGCGTCGACCCCAGCAACAACAATGCTGGGGCCACGCCCGGTGTGAGCAGGAAGCTTGGGGTGAGATGCCCAATGTCACCTGGCCTGAACATGGAGATCTATGTAAGGGCTGTGGCAGACGTTGTGGGTCCCTCTGCTGTGTTGGCGGCCAGCTAGATGTATGGGAGGGGCATTTTCTTCCTCCGTACGCTGGCTGCCACCCACACCCTGGTGCAGAAAGGCATCAATGTAGGGGGGATCTATATCCCTATAGAACCCATGGAGGGGTTAGGCACAAAGGTCATTCTTTCAAATGTGCCCCCCTTCATCACAGACAGCCTCTTGCGGCCGCACCTGCAAACCCTGGGAGACATTAAGTCTCCTATAACAAAATTGCCTTTGGGCTGCAGGGATAGGGCACTGAGGCATGTGCTCTCATTTAGGCGACAGGTACAACTGTTGCTGCCGGGGAGCACAGAATCTGTGGAGGGTTCCTTTAGGGTGCCCTACGAGGGCATTCAATATACTTTTTTCTATGGCACGGAGGGGGTTAGGTGTTATCTGTGCAAGGAGCTGGGGCACACTCGTAGGAGTTGCCCCAAAGGGAACAGGAATCCCACCTCAGCTCCTGCACCCGCCCCTCCCTCTGCCAAGACACCCGGTACCGCTGTGCATACCACAGCGGGGCCCTCGAGAGCCCAGGTCCCCCCTGGGACTGTAGGAGATGTCGCTGCCCCATCTCGGGCGGTGACGTCTGCACCTCTCCCAAAAGAACAGAGGGAGAAGGTAAAGCCCTCAAGGGCCCAGGTCCCCCCTGGGACTGCAGAAGATGTTGCTGCCCCATCTCGGGCGGCGACATCTGCACCTCTCCCTAAAGATCAGAGAGAGAATGTAAAAGCCACCCTGGAACAGCCAACCTCTGTTGTCGCTGTCCCCCCCCCCCCCCCCCAGAACACCTTTCCTCCATTGTAAGCACCGTACAGGGTGCGGGGGAGCAGGGGGAAGCTCCTGCTGGAGAGGCAGCGGCCCTCTCTGGGGAATCAATCCCCAGGAAGAGCAAATTTAAAACTAAAAACAAGAGGGCTTTGAGGAGGTCGAGGTGGGTGAACCGGATTACGTTCACCCGCGGATGTCTCCAAAAGAGAACGCAACATCAGTTCCGCACGAGGTGGCTCATCCGCCCACCGGTTGGGATTAACCAGGTGAGCCGGATCTCATAAATGTACAGCACCCCCCCCCCCCTCGAAGATTCGGAGGAAGCAAGAGGAGGGTACCCGACATCTCTGGGGTGGAAGGCCAAAGTGCTCAACAGCATGAGGCCTTACCCTAGAAATAGATGTTGGGGAGCCTCCAAAGCCCCTCTGGGTTGGGAGAATCCCCCGGAGAATTGTGTTTCGGTGAATTTACCCCACCGGACACAAAAAAGATACCTGTCTTCGGGGACCCGGGTCGACCGGATCCCCTTCCGGTTGTACCGCCTTCGGATGACGCACATAGGGATAAAAAGCCCCGTTTGCGTCACCAGAGGAGGAGATGGGCTAGGACTGACCCCCGTGGGTTGGGGTTGGATCGTGTTTTGGGTGAGCACTTCCGATTACATCTGGCAGTTGTCTGACCTGAACCCTCTTAGTGCAGAGTTTTGGGCAGGCACTTTATTGGGAGTGAATGCTGGGATAGACCTCCCTTTGGGTCCTTGCTAATGAGTGCCATCCAAGGGAGGGTGCGGGTGAGGGCCCTCCGCGGATGGTGAGGGCCTCCCGCGGATGGTGAGGGCCCTCCCGCGGGATGGTGAGGCCTCCCGGGGTGGTGAGGGCCTCCCGCGGGTGGTGAGGGCCCTCCCGCGGGTGGTGAGGCCCTCCGCGGGTGGTGAGGGCCCTCCCGCGGTGCGGGGGCCTCCCGGGTGGTGAGGGCCTCCCGGGTGGTGAGGGCCTCCCGCGGATGGTGAGGGCCCTCCCGCGGTGGTGAGGGCCCTCCCGGTGGTGATGGCCCTCCCGCAGGTGTGTGTGCGAACACCCGTGGCATGTGTGCTTCTGTGGCCCCGAGGACTCTCGGGAGACCACTGCCTTGCCATGTCGCCACCAGCTGCCCCTGAACATCTGACTCGGATGGAGGTGGAGAGCACAGTGGACCCCCTCGTGGAAACACCGAGGAGGGGATCCAATTTAGAGCCGAGAGAGGCCCCCGCAGAGAAGGACGGGGGTCTTGAATTCTCCAGCCAGAGGAGCCTGGGGAGTTGGGGCTCAGAGGGGAGTCCTCTGGCACCATGGAGTGGTGGACTCCTCGATCCCCGTTATCCGCCGGGAGCTAGATAGTTTCCTGGATGATACCCTCTGTAGACACGGACATACGAAGGTGCAGTTGGCCCTTGAGAGGGGAAGGATGCTTCAGTCACCTCCACTCTCTCAGAGTATATATCAAGGCTAACACAAGGCCAAACTTCCGGGACTATCGAACATGTGGGTCCTAAAGTTTAACAAAGTGTTGCGAGGAGCACGTAAAGGCTTCTCGGGGTATGTACCCTGAGCGCCTATGGGAAGCAAGACTCTTGATTACCAATGGCTTTGAGCATCGGTACGTTAAACGTAAATGGATGTAAGGACGGGTTCGCAGGTTCCAGGTACTCTCTTTTACAAAAGGGAAAGTATCTGTGAGTTTCCTGCAGGAAACCCATACCACTCCAGAGGCTGAAGCCACTGGCATCTGGAGTGGCGAGGCAAGGTTTTTTCAGGAACCTCACTTCGACATTTTGTGGGTGGTGACCGTTCTCCGAATCCTTTCAACCTGAGCTGCTGTTTGCCAAAACGTTGTTCCAGGTCGCCTGTTGCATCTCAGGGTTCGGCACGAGGATTACACGTTAATTTCTGAACGTGGATGCTCCTGCAACCGACCCTGAGAAGGCAGTTCTTCGTCAGATTGTCGGAATACCTGGAGACAGTCGACGCGGACGAACACGTGGTGCTGGGGGTGATTTAAATGCACCTCGAGGCTCTGAGGGACCGGAATGGTGCCGGAGCCACACCCGAGTTCTGCGTGGCGCTTGCGGGAGGTCATCACCCGCTACTCCTTGGTAGAAGTCTGGCAGAGAACAACATCCCGGGGTATCCACTGAGTTCACCTATGTTAGAGTGTTTAGAGGTGGACGGAATATCCTGGTCCGGATCGAAAGGCTGTACATATCCAGCCACAGCCTGTCGCGAGCTCAGTCCAGTACCATTAGGCTAGCGCCGTTTTCGGACCACATTGTGTGTCCGTGACGGTGGCGCTAATGCCAGCAGCGCCCTCGGCCGCCTATTGGCATTCAACAACGTTGTTGGAGGACAAGGGTTTGCGACGTCGGTCCAAGATTTTTGATGGCCTGGAGAGGTTGCAGGTCAGACTTGTGCACGTTGGAGCAGTGGTGGACGTGGGCAGGTTCATCTGCGCCTCGTTTGTCGAGAGCACACTAAAGGTGCCAGCAGACGGCGCCTGCTGAGATCGAGACCTTAGGGAAGAGGTGCTTGATCTCAGAGAGGCGGCTGTCTGTGGCAGGAGACCAATCCTGTCAGTGTGCGTAGTGGAGAGGAGTGCGCTCCCGGGACTTGGAAGATCGGCGAGCTCAGGGGCGTATGTGCGATCCCGCTCCACTTCCTTCGGGAGAGGGGTGTGGGTCGCGCCTCTTCTACGCGCTGGAGAAAAAGAGGGGAACCGTTAAACATATCCACCTGCTTGCTAGCAGAGGACGGTACCCCTGACTGACCGGGAAGCATCCGGGACAGAACCCGGAGGTTTTACGTCATCTTTTCTCTCGGAGTCCATCCAGCCGGATGCGTGCAGGGTCTTATGGGAGGGGCTTCCCACGGTCGGCGAGGGTGGAAGAGAGCGGCTGGTTACTTTGACTCTGGCCGAGCTCTCTGAAGCTCTTAATCTCATGTCCCACGAAAAAGCGCCGGGGCTAGACGGGCTGACTGTGGAGTTCTTCCGTTTTTTTGGGGAGATGCTGGGACCTGATTTCACCGAGGTCCTGGCCGAAGCCCTGGAGACTAGTGAGATGCCCCTTTCATGTCGGCGGGCAATACTGTCTCTGCTGCCGAAGAAGGGGGATCTCCGCCAGATCTCTCACTGGCGACCGGTCTCACTGCTCAGCACGGATTATAAGATCGTAGCCAAAGCGCTCTCGCTGAGGCTCAAGTCCGTGCTGGCAGAGGTGATTCACCCCGACCAGTCCTATACTGTCCCGGGCTGTAGCATTCATGACAACATTTTTCTGGTCCGGGACCTGCTACACCACGCGCAGAGGACTGGTCTGTCACTCGCCCTCCTGTCCCTAGATCAGGAGAAGGCGTTTGACAGGATGGATCACCGTTACCTCATGCAGACCCTGCGGGAGTTTGGCTTTGGCCCACAGTTTGTGGGCTTTCTCCGGATGCTGTACGCCTCTGCAGAGTGTCTGGTAAAAATTAATTGGTCCCTGACGGCACCTTTTGTGTTTGGTCGGGGAGTACGTCAGGGGTGTCCCCTGGCCGGGCAACTATACGCGCTGGCCATCGAGCCCTTCCTCTGCCTACTGAGGAGGAGGCTCACCGGGCTGGTGCTGCGGGAACCCAGCATGCGGGTAGTCCTGTCGGCTTATGCCGATGACGTGCTCCTCGTGGCCCAGGACCTAGATGATCTGGTGCGGGCACAAGCGTGCCAAGAGGTCTACACCGCGGCCTCTTCTGCTCGGATCAACTGGTCCAAGTGCTCCGGCATTTTGGTGGGTCCCTTACAGGTGGACTCTTTGCCCCCCGCGTTTCGTAATATCTCGTGGGGGAGCGATACTCCCAAATATCTGGGAGTCTACCTGTCTGCTGCGGAGGACCCAGCCCCAGAAAACTTCAGTGAACTTGAAGAACGAGTCATTGCTCGTCTGGGGTCATGGGTGTATCTGTCGAGAATGCTCTCCCTTAGGGGAAGGACCCTGGTGATCAACCAGCTGGTGGCCAGTCAGCTTTGGCACCGGCTGATAGCCATGGGTCCGCCCCCCGAATTTATCAACAAGATCCAGAGGAGATTGATGGATTTTCTCTGGATGGGGAAGCATTGGGTCTCTGTGGGAGTTGTGTGCCTTCATTTGGAGGAGGGTGGACAGGGAGTGGTGTGTGTCCGCTCCCAGGTACACACTTTCCGCCTCCAATACCTGCAGAGATACCTATTCGCGGATCCGTCTCTGCAGTGGTGCCAGCTGGCGACCAGTTTTTTTCGCCAGCTGCACAGTATGAGGTATGACCGGCAACTGTTTATCATCAGGCCCGAGGGTTTAGGAAGAAACCTCTTGGAGCTGCCGGCATACTACCGGGACTTATTAAAGGCCTGGAAACTGGTCTCCGCGACCAGGAAGGAACAGGCGGTGGGGGTTGATTTCCTCGCCGAGCCACTGCTGTATAATCCGGCAGTGGGGGCTCGGATGTTGGATTCACCCTCTATTTGCCGCCGGCTAATCCTGGCGCAAGTGACCAGAGTCGGGGATCTCCTGGACTATGAGCGGCGAGACTGGGTAGGCGCAGAGGTGCTTGCGCCCCGTATGGGTATGCTTACTGCCCGTGTCCCTCGTCGTTTGATCCGGGAGATTAAAGATGCAATCCACCCCGACTCACGCACCTTCATCGAGGGGGTTTTGCAGACCGGAGAGCATTGTCAACCAATCAACTTCAGCTCTCCGGATCTTTGCGTAGAACCCAAACCACGGCAACCCCCTCGGGCTCCTATCTCCCCCAACCTCAGCAGGTTGGGGGATATGTCCCCGGCATGTTTCCGTGGCATGCCGAGGAAAGTCCTGTATTCTCTGGTGCTCCATATAGTGCACTACCTCGCCCTTGTCACCCGCCCAGATACCATCTGGAGGCGGGTATTTCTTGGGAACGAGGGCGAGAGACACCGGTGGAGAGAGCTCTATTCAGCTTTGGTTCCCCGTCCCGCCAGGGATTTGAGTTGGAGGGTCCTCCACGGTGCACTGAGCACAGGAGAATACTTGGCACACTTCACGGACTCCCCCGCCGCCTGTCCCTTCTGTGGCGAGCGGGAGTCCGTATTCCACATTTATCTGAGCTGCGCCAGACTGCAGCCCCTCTTATCCACCTTGCGGAGCCTTCTTCTGCAGTTCTGGCTGGGTTTTTCCTCTCACCTTTTTATTTTTGGGTGCCCAGTGTCCCGAGACAATAAGCCTAGGGATCTCCTAGTCAACCTGCTCCTGGCAGTGGCTAAGGTAGCCATTTACAGGACCAGGAGGCAGTGTTTGGAGAGGGGGGTCCCAACGAACATCGTGGCAGTATTCCGGGCGCTGGTGCACTCCCATATTCGGGCAGAGTTCACGTACGCCGAGTCTGCTGGGACGGTTCCGGAGTTTGCCTCCCAGTGGGCGTTAGGCGGGGTTCTCTGCTCGGTATCCCCCATCATGGGTTCTTTTGAGTTAACCCTTCTTTTTTAAGTGCACTTTTTACAGTGCACTTGTTGGTTCCCTTATATATTTGTTTGACTGGTTTTTCTTTGTTCTACTTGGCAACAAGTAGAATTGCTGTTTAACTGAATTGGCCAGCTTCGTCGGCCAATCAGTATTGAACCAGATCAAAATAGGCTGCTTCATTCACCTCAGCACTATCACCTGCTGCTGGTTCACTTCATTGACTCATTCAGAAAGTGGAAATCAGCACACGCTGTCAGGAAAAAGTTTATTTTACTGTGGGAGCTGGCAAACTCAAATTCGCCACACGTACATGGCCAATTCGCCACTTGTGGCGATTGGCGACAGGGTTGCCCACCTCCGGGTGTAGCTGGTCTAACTGTAGTGATTTAGTAGTGATTAACTTGAATTGATGCTGGTAAATACGTAAAATGTTACACCTACCTTGTTTTTAACGGTGTCAAAGTGGAAACATGTGCTTCCTATGGTAATACAAACCCTTTCAAAGCAAATCACAGACATTAGAAAACAAGGTCTAACGACAGGAAATCCTTGTAATTTCCTGTGACAGCCTGTTTAAGTGGATGGACTGTGTGCCATTCCTATGCATTGTTTATTTATTAGACACCCATTTACAAGGGGTAAAAAGTGACCAAAACACTATAGCCATGAATACAGTAAAAGCCCATCCAGGACTCCCACAAGATCTCCATGCATGTCCCAGTGTGTGAAGTCACCCAGTCCATTAACTGCACATTCAGCGGTTTGAATACATCATTCAGCGTTGCCTTGCTTCCAGCATCTAATTGTGAAGTCTGTGATATCTCGCCCATTAGGCCCTTGACAGTTATGGAGTGCAAAGTGATGTTAATTGCATCAACTTAAATTGCATTTCAGGGGAGTCATTTGGTAAATAAGTTGGTTATTAAAAGTTCGCGCTCTGCAGTGAGCTGTAGCCAAAAATTTCACATGTCGTGATTGGAGGAGGTTTTCACTCCAATACTTGGTAATATGTGAGAGGAAAAGAGTGCAAATGGTGCACTGTCTACTATAAAATGCCAGGTTTTCAGTTAGGAGTATACAACATTTATACACCATGTGATAAAACAAAAACAAAAAAATGTCCGTGTGGGGCCTGATGCAGTTCCTATAAAGAGTGTTTTCCACAACTTGGCTACACTACATAAGTGCAACACAATATAATCAAAAATAGTGAGGTAAGACCTACTCACAAGATGTAGGTAACATGGAGCTATATCCTGTTTGAATTCTACCTACCTCATGTGAGTAGGTCCTTACCTCACTATTTTTGATTATATTGTGTTGCACTTCTATAGGGTTCATATCACATATCTGGGAGCTGTTTGCACTCTTGACGCTTGGCCTATTTATGTTGAACCGTTAATCCGTGTCTGTAGCAGTAAAACATGTTTTTTTACTTTTGTGGGAGCATTTTGACCACAATTTAGTATACCCGCTCCCATAGCGGTGTGAAGGCCGGATAATGAGTGCAGAAGGTATTTACTCCACACACCGCCTACTACCGTCTTCTAATAAGAGAACATTGAAAGCCATTGACATTTTGACAGCCAGTTTCCACTCAGCAGGACATCTGGCTTTCCATGTGTGCAACGCTTCCTCTATTCTCCAAATAATAAGATGCAATGACCTTTTTTCCACTGATCCTACATTTGCCATAAATAATCTAGCACATCACTAACCCTACCTCTCATTATCTGGATGCACTTTCTCATTAATCATGCAGAAAAAATCCCCTCTCTGCCTCTGTTCGTTAGCAAAGTAGTAACGATCATTCAGCCTCGGAGAACTCTGCAGCACCACTCTTTAGTAATATATTAATTATTGAGAGACAGATTAAATAATAATTGTATATATTTGTTAAAGTTATTATTTCACCGGAACTATTGAGGTTCCCTAGAGTAGAACTGCCAATTGTCTGTCGTATGCTTTATAGGAATTAGTGATATTAATCCTTTTAGTTTTATAGAAGTAACAATTTTCACTATTTAATTTTCCCAATCTGACTTTTGGGGGGTGGGGGGGCAACAGTTGTAATTACAATGACTTGGTAACATCATACACAACTGTAAACTAATAGGCATGAAGTGTGTGTTGTTGGATTTCTTACAGTGCGGTTGTTTGAGTACTGTTACCACCAAGTACTCCATGGGCGTTCTTCGCACATTTAGCTTTATACAACCCCACTAGTCTGTATTCCGGGCACAGTAGCTACTTATTCTGTGAATAACTCCTTGTGTTGGTCCATGAACTAAATAGCAAGGAATTGCTAGTTCCCCTGGCAGTGAAGATAACTAACCGGTATCACAACCTGTAATAGACATCCGCTTCTCCTGGGCCACTAGCACTCTTTGTTACACACAACTACAATATCCCTTCAGATGTGCTTGTTTCAGACGTGTATTCGTGTGTGCCACTGTTACACATTTCCAAGTAAACATTTCTGCGCTAACCACGTGTGTCTTTAGGCTTTGGGCCCGGCTCCCAAATGGTGCTCATTCTTGGATAACCTGACGGAGGAGCTGGAGGAGAACCCGGAGAGCACCGTGTACGATGACTACAAGTTTGTTACCAGAAAAGATCTAGAGGACCTAGGTAAGCACTTTTACTATATGGTGATTAAACTACTCGGGCATGGAACAGACGGCAGTGCAAGTGTACTACTACCCAGAGCAGGGGTGGGCAACTCCAGGCCTCAATTCAAGTTCATCACTGCTAAATCACTAGCGTTACACCAGCTCCACACCGAGTAATGGACGCTCCAGGATATTCATGAAAGCCACAATGGAGCGTTAATTGCCATTCATTTGAATGTCTGTTACTATGCAATCGCGGCTATTGCACTTTCATGAACCCCTCCCCTGTTGGCCCTATTTAATATGCTATAAACCTGTCCACTAAAGCAGCGGTGAACACCCCTGGATTAAGCAATGCTTCTGCTTTTGAATGCACAGTAATTTGTGATATTTGTTTCCTCCTAAAACATTGCATTTACAAATACACACTCCCTTAATTTTTTTTTGTTTCTCAAACAACTTGAATTTGTTTTGTTTTTTTTGGGGTAAAAGAAAGGTAGGTAGGGGGTGGATACAGAATAAGAAAAGGAAAGAGCGGGGAGGGGAACAACAAAACCAAACATAATCAAATCAGCAATAATACACTTCAGAAATAATGATAATAACCGTAACAATCCTTTTCTTTCTTTCTGTTCCAGGACTTTCCCACCTGGTTGGATCTCCATTGCTCCGGGCATACATGCACGGCTTTTTCATTGACATACGCTTGTATCATAAGGTAAGAGTAATGTGTTTAGTGATGCAGTAGGCGGTACACACGGGTGTGGCCACAATAAGCTTTTAATTATACTGTCTAAAATTGTTACTTAACGTCTTAAGCCATTTTCACTGAAACTTCAAAGTCCCACCTGCTTTACATACACGTTGATATCATTTAGTTTCCTCGTTTTCAGTCGGCGTGCAGTAAGTGACACAGCCTGTCATTCTAATACAGGTGCCTATGTTTTTAATCATATGTAATGTATTTTCATTTGGCACTGAGCGTGTAGATCTGAAGCAGCACTGTGTTTGTTGTTGTTGCTCGGAGAAACTTGCGACTACTTGTGTTGTGCGTAAGGCACAGGGAGATGGAGGAATATAATTACCGGTTTTAAAAAAAAAAAAGCTTCCAAACCTGGGATTATAGATTTATTGTATTTCCATCAGTGATATGTTAAGACTTTTTTTTTCCCCTTTGCACGTTTGAAATGTGACTCCTTTCTTAATCTGTCAAGTTGACCCTTTCCCATCCACGTTGTAACTTATTTTCTTTACCTTTTATGCACCATTTCTGTTTGTCTTCTTTTTTCTATGTATGAAAAGGCTCCCACTAAAAAAAGAATGTCTTATTCCTGGAGCTGATGTTACACGGAGAGGCCATTCGCTTTATATTGCAGTTTAGCTAGGCAATACCATTGTATTTAGAAACTGAGTTTAGCAATGAAAATAGCAGCTAAACAGATGTGGATTGAAAAGGAGACAGGGACTGAATTATGTAACTCGTATAAAGTTACTTCACTCCTCGTTTTGATGTAACAGGAGTTGGCGTATTTGTTTTATGTCTTAAAAGGTGAAAGCCATGGTGAACCCATTTGCTTATGAGGAATATAAAAAAGAGAAGATACGACAAAAGATCGAAGAAACACGTGCCCAGCGGGTTCAAATTAAGGTAAGTCGCATGGTATAAACACCAACGAGCAGCGTACGCAAGGTGCAACCTGGAGGGCAGCACAGAGTACCCGGCTCACTCGGGCAGCTGCAGTGTCGCAGCCATAAACGGCTCTAACCTCTGCAGCGTTGGCAACAAAATAGTTTTCATCATGCATTAAACATGCATGTCCATGTGAAAGTGAGCACCTACAGCAGAAATGCATACTGATTTGTGAATTTTCTTCTATCCCAAAGAGACTTCGCCCCCAAGAACTCCCTAAAAACTCTGTGTAATGGGAGCCTGTCCTCCTATCTCTTATTACTATAGGTGATTTGGTACTCTGGGTCGATACTATGCAAAATAATGTTGGTTCTGGTAATGGCCCAGTGCATTGGGAAAGTCTTTTATTTTTGTTCTAATAAGACGGTTGCGGAGGCTAGAGGTAAAGAGGCGCTCAATGTCATTTTTTAGGGCTTTTATTTGTGTGGTTGGGTCTTTTAACATGTTCTCCTTCTTTCGTTTCTAAGAACCCTTTAAAGTTTAAAGGGACCTTTCTGCTGAACCACACACAGCAATTCCTTATTGTGCAAGGCCCCTTTTTTTTTTTTTTTTGTACGAGTTGATATGAGGCCCAGAAAACTGCATTACAACACACAAATAATGCATTTTTATTTCGGAGATTCTCATTTATATTTGAGACCCTGAGCAGATAATTTTTTGGACTGGTGATAAATATCCTTTTCATATGTAACTGTAATGCATTCACATATTTGCAAATATATCTTGGTTACCAATACAATAAAAGCCGGTATGTTTTGTTAGTGAGTTTGATCACCCCTGTACTAATCCATATAAGTAGAACCTTTTATCTTCATTCTACACCAGGGCTGGTCAAACTCTGGCCTCAATGGCCACCAACAGGTCAGGTTTTTGGGATATCCCTGCTTCAGCACAGGTGGCTCAGTCAGACCGAGTCACTGGCACACCTGTGCTGAAGCAGGGATATCCTGAAAACCTGGCCTGTTGGTGGCCCTTGAGGACTGGCGTTGCCCAACCTTGTTCTACGGCTTCCAGCCGCCCTTTCTGCGCCTCGGCGTCTGTTTATAGGTTCTGAATGATGACAGATTAGAACTCAGTAACGTGTGAATACTTCTCTTGTTACATCTCTCGGCTTCCTAGAAACTGCCAAAGGTGAACAAAGAGCTGGCGCTGAAACTACACGAGGAAGATGATGAACAGCAGCCCATGCGGAAGAAAAAGCAGAAGGCGAGTCTCTTTAGCGATTTCATTTCAAATGAATAGGACGATGTCTTGCGTTCTCCCAAACCCGGACTTATTATTAGTAGTATTGGGGGGGGGGGGGTTGTGTAGCGCTGACAGTAGAATTTTTGCAGACACAGGTCCCTGTCCCGTAGAGATTACAATCTATGTTTTGGTGCCTGAGGCACAGGGAGATAGTGACTTGCCCAAGGTCACAAGGAGCCGACACCGGGGATTGGAACCCGGCTCTCCTGCTTCATTCACACTTCTTACCACTCTTATTGTCCAGAAGAGGTTACATTTGTTGAACAGTGACGTTGTGCATCACTGCAACAGTGCAGTACAAGAGGGGCTTGAAATACCTGGACGTGTGGCTCATCATTGCACTAGTATGTTTATTAAGCGATGCTATTTCAGAAGACCGCTCGCCCCAAGTTAATGGGCTGCATGGTTTTTCTGGCGCTGGAAGGTGTCTTAAGAAACAGTATTGCTTGGTAAATATTAGCCAATATGTACTAAATATCAAATCCTGTTTCGTACCTTTTGTGTACACAGTGACATTTTGAATGTAAAAAAGCATCTATTGTTTGAATCTGATCTAGGTAGTAGATGATTGTAATATGTAATTCAAGTAAGGTACCAAGCATTTTATATTTTACTAGTATATGATGCGGTCTGTTTTATTTTGTTGTGATTGTCACATAAGCTGCAGATTTGACACAAGTTCATTTTTAATTTCTTCTATATTTTTTTTCCCCCTCTCCAGAAAATGCCCAGCATCCTCAGCGATGATCGATTTAAAGTCATGTTTGAGAATCCGGACTTCCAGGTGGATGCGCAGAGTGAGGAGTTCCGGCTGCTAAATCCCCTGGTGTCCAAGATCAGTGAGAAGCGAAAGAAGAAGCTGAAGAGTTTGGAAGAGCTGCATGCTAAGGATCAGGTACAGCTCTGCCTTTGAAATCTTACTTTGGGTCAGACCTCTTATGACACAGTAATTGTGTCTGTAAAAGACTGGCCAAAGCAACAGGTATACGCTTGCCAACATCCAGGTAGTGTCAAACCGCAACCAGCACATACCTGGTGTCCCGGTCTCTATCACATAAGCCGTTTTGGAGA
The DNA here is from genome assembly GCA_036426205.1 of Ascaphus truei. Classification (NCBI taxonomy): domain Eukaryota; kingdom Metazoa; phylum Chordata; class Amphibia; order Anura; family Ascaphidae; genus Ascaphus; species Ascaphus truei. The sequence goes on from CM071570.1 coordinate 211,850,044, forward strand.
GGCTCGGAGAACGGTGATTTTCCCTTAGATTACACAGAGTATAAGCAGAAGCAGAGACTGATCCCACGTGCAGCAGAATAAAAGATTAGCGAACACCATTGCATACCGTCAGCTTTCCAATGCAGTACCCTTTGGCAAACTAGACTGCATATTCTTTTAACTTCATCCCGATGATGATACAGTGACCTATTGGGAAAGATACAGTTTCTTTTATTCTTTCTACTGAGCTCCATGAATAATGAAAGAAGGCTGCAGGGATTCCTTTCATGCATTGATGAGTGCATACAGAAATATAGAGCTTCACATTTGCAAATCACAACAGTGGCCATATTTTATGAGCCCTACAAAAATGGGGGGAAGGGAGGGGTCAGAGAGGGGATTTTTACTTTTTCAACTGTCCTTCCATCAAAAACTATGAATAGCTTGAAAAGTGTACGCAAGAAGCCTCATGCTGGATCTTTCATTTGTTTCTATTTATGTTCCAAGGGGGAAGAGGAAGAACCGGAAGGAAAGCCAAGTGATGCAGAGAGTTCCGAATCTTCCGACGATGAAAAGGGATGGGTCGAAGAGGTCAGGAAACAGCGCAAGCTCCTACGCCAAGAGGAAAGAGCGAGGAGGCAGGAAAGGGTGAAGGAGGACCAGCAAACAACCCTGAAGCCTCAGTTTTACGAGATAAAAGCCGGGGAGGAGTTCCGCAGCTTTCAGGATGCTGCCAAGAAACAGAAGCTAATGAGGTAGGCCTCAGTCGGGAAGTAGCTTTGCAAGCGCTTGGAAATGCTCTGCCGTGCTCTTCAGATCCCGGTAGTCCTGCCAAGGATATATCCAGCCTTTTCCTCAATCTACAGATTGACTGGACCTGGTTCACGGGTTATTTTTAAGCAGCAATCGTCCATTAAAGGGCGGCCACCTGGCTTTGTCCCCGCCAGTCCAGGTTTTAGTTGGACAGGACGCTATTGTAAAACTTCCAAACAGGGTTTCTGTGTTATTTTAGAGGAAGGGATCGGAGGACAATTTAGTTTGATTTTTAGTTTAGAGCTGTAAATAGTCACAGGGTGTTCCACGTTCCTGGTCTAGTTGTCAAATAGTCACTGCTCGGGGGGCTTAGGCCTCGGTCCCAGAGACCGCACGCGCGGCGCGAACAAGAGACAGCCCTCTATGGGGCCGGCCCCGGTCGGTCCGTGCGCACGCATGCTCAAGGCGCGATGGCGCAACCACATTGCCAAAAGACAAGAAGTGCGACGTCAGGCCGCACCACCCGTCGCGAGCAATCGGAAGTCCACTGATCGCTTCAGAAATAGGTGGACGCGACGCCAGGTCATGAGCAGGGGCCGCAGCTAAATGCCCCTTTATCTTGTATCCAGCAGTCTAACCACCTGATCACGCTCTATCAACGTTCGTCATACAACATCAAAAAACAGAACCTACAGGGTTCAAGTTTTCAGGATATCAGTGACTGAGCCACCTGGGCTGAAACAAGGGTATCCTGAAAACCTGACCTGTTGGTGGCCCTTTTCGCACTGGAGTTGGCCACCCCTGTGCTATTCACAATATGCTGTAAATGTGTTCTTCTCTAGAGAAGCAGTAGGTCCTTCAGTATTTGGCTATACTCCTCATAACCTTCCCTAATGAGGCGATAACCTCTTCACAGCACAATGAATTTGGGTCTTATTCTTTCTACATTTAACTTTGTAGTTGAAAATGTATACAGACACCCGTTTTAGTGCAATATTGGTCCTGGAGAAGTGCATAGTTGTTGAAGATTTGGCATAGATAAAATTATATTATACTTTTTCTTTCCAAATGTCATTGGTCTCTTGGATATAAACAAAGCAGTACTTCTCAAAATGGTAGCTAGATTATTTGTTTTTTTGAGGGGATGGGGGAGGGGGGGGAGAGAGAGAGATTAGGTTCTCTTGCCAACTGACTCTGCGTCTCTGTCTCTCTGTCTCCGTGTCTCTCTGTCTCTCTCTGTCTCTCTCTCCGTCTTCTCTCTCTCTCTCAGTCTCTCTCTCTCTCCGTCTCCCTCTCTCAGTCTCTCTCTCCGTCTCTCTCTCTCCATCTCTCTCTCTCCATCTCTCTCTCTCCATCTCTCTCTCTCCGTTTCTCTCTCTCTCCGTCTCTCTCTCTCCGTCTCTCTCCCTCCGTTTCTCTCTCTCTCTCTCTCTCTCTTGGTCTCTCTCTCTGTCTCTCTCTCTCTCTCTCTCTGTCTCTCTCTGTCTCTCTCTGTCTCTCTCTGTCTCTCTCTCTCTCTCTCTCTCTCTCTCTCTCTCTCTCTCTCTCTCTCTCTCTCTCTCCGTTTCTGTGTCTCTCTCCGTATGTGCTTTATGATGTCACGTGCCAGATACATAGCCTACCAGGTACAAAACCCAGTGGCTGAATTCCTTGTCAGAGACATTGTAATAACACACAGAATTAAAGAGGCAATAAAAGCCGGGGTTTTCTTTTGTTTTTAAATACAGAATTGAAGTAGGGGGTCTCCGGAGCTGAACCCCATTAATTTCAGCTCCGGTGACCGCCTGCTTCTGGAGATACACACCTCCGTAAGGGGTGCCGTTAGCCACTCCAGGGTTCACTATAGGTCAGCTTTTCAAAGCTCTCGGGCCTTGCGGGCCAGTACTTAGCTGTGACATCAGGCTCGGCTTCCTATTGGCCCATGTGACGAGGACGTTGATAACTGCAGAGAGAGATACCGGCACGCCCTTCGGAGGGAAGTATCTCCGGAAGCAGGGGGTAATTGTGGTTACTATATCTTAAGACAGGGTTGTGCAAACTGGGGGAGGGGGCGGCGCAGCAGTTACAGGGGCCCCGCGCTCTTCCCAAATACATTTAAATTAACGCGCCCCGCGTGAGGCCTCTGCAACTTCACTTACCTTGTCTTCGGCGACGCCGCAGGGTCACTTGACGTCACTGTGTCATGTCACTTGACGCTGGAGACAAGGTAAGGATGGGGGCGCAACCAGGGGGGAGAGCAGGAAGGGGGGCATAGACTGAAAAGTTTGCGCACCCCTGTCTTAAGAGGTGTCCAAACGCAGACAAACCGCTTTCCAAAATATAAAGTAGGTGTGTATATTTAAATGTAAATTACATATGCAGAATTGCAAAACATTTTTATTGTTGTCGCACGATTTTAATAAAATAATCATATGATGTCACACTTTGGATATATTTATCCATGTCACGTTCATGCAGAAGGTCTATCGAATTCTGGATAACTAATTGGGAAGTTGATGTACAGCGAAGTATTATTTTTTTTGTAGCCTTTTCTTGAAGCATACAGTATGAGTCATGATGTGTTGCTTTTTATAGCAATACGTGACCTCTGCAACCCAATATCGCTACTTGTTTTGAACATCCTAGCCCGGAGTTTAGATTGATTGATCTGGCTGATGACATCATGAGGTTGTTGATGTTGAAAGACTTGTTTTGCAGTGTGGGGTAGTTTGTTTCCCAATTGGGCATGGGATGAAAAGCATTCATCATGTAAGTGCAGTACTTTCAATGTCCTAGATCAGGAGTTCTCGACTCCAGTCCTCCAGATCCCCCCTCCCCCCTTCCTAACAAGTCAGGTTTTCAGGATATCCCTGCTTCAGCACAGGTGGTTCAATCAGTCCATGATTCAGCACAGGTGGCTCAATCAGTGGTGGCTCAGTCTTTGACTGAGCCACCTCTGCTGAGGCTTGGATATCCAGAAAATCTGACTTGTTGGAGGGTCTTGAGAACTGGAGTTGAGAACCCCTGTCCTAGATCTTGTTTGGAAAAGATAATAGGTGCTAATTATTTGCAAATGCATTAATAAGGCCGTGTAACCGCGTTATCACGTTTAACATGTCCTTGCTAAAGCAGTGAATAGGTTATGGAAAGCTAAAGGAAATAAGTACTAGTGCCTGTTACGAATTGCATGGCTTATTATTATTTATAGGGACATTTTCTTGCCACCCGTAGAAATGTACGTGCACGTTCATTTTCAATCACCCAAAGCTCAGTTTCCCTCTAGTCAATACAACTGAAAGTAGCTATAAATTGCATATTGACACAATGCCAGAAGTTCTGATTTTGTGTTGTGCCTTCTTCTGTCACTTATCCACCCCGATGAGCAGCAGCAGGGGTTTCTGTGTTCATAAGTAGAGGGTGTGAGAAGGAAAATAGGTTTGAAGTCAGATGTATGTATGTATGTTACATAAACTATATTGGGTCTCTTAACATTAGAGGTTAGAGCCATGATAACTGATGCTTTATACAGCATGTCGTTTTTATGCTAAGCCATGGAACTTTTTCCAACACTTCTGGGTCTTCTGATCGCTCCAGGAGCGATCACAGGACCGTGCCAGGCCCCCGGAGGCAGGAAGTGGAAGGGTCTCCAGTTCGATTACTCAGTGGATACGAGAGTACATGGCTATGACTCACCAGGTATATCATAATTGCTCTGTGAAGTTTCACGCGCAATGCCCTCCTGCTAGATTGGCGCACACATATCATGACCCATATTTACGAAGCCATACTATGATGCCTTATGAGACACTTTCCAGCTCTGGAAGACACATATACGGCACATTGAAACGAGCGGGCCGGAAGGTGGCTTATGGCACAGCACTGCTTTAGCAAATATGTCCCTGTGTGTCCTGCCAGGGTTGCCACCACTCCGGGTTTGACCCAGAGACTTTGGGTTTTGGGCACTTGCCTCCGGGCTCAGCTTCTTAATCTCCGGGTGGTGGCATGGTGTGGCGGCGTCTCTGGCATTCTATGCCGCCTGACGTCACGGAGCGTCCCGTTGTCATGGCAACGCGGCATCATTTGAAGCCGCGCTGCCATGCTCATAGGAGTTGTATGGGGAGATGCAGGAGGGTGCAGAGAGACACCGCCGCACCACCACGCCGCTGCAGGTGACAGAGAGAATTTGTAACATTTTTCTCCGGGTTGGCCTTCAGTAGAGGGTGGCAACCCTGTGTCCCGCTGATATTCTTGAGAACTGTCTAACTCTGAGCAAGTGACAAAGGTAATTATGTATGGTGTAAAGTGTCACCCTGCACGCGTATCCTGGGGGCAATCTGGCACATCCTCATTTGTAGTCCTGCAACATTCTTCGGTTCAGATGATTTGTGTCTGTCTCTGTTTGTCTGCGTCTCTCTGTGTCTCTGTCTCTGTCTGTCCCTTAACATTTTTGGGGTAAGGCGAATATTTCACTCTTCAATTTTAGTTTGCAATTTTTTTTACCTAATACAGGCATATACCCCGCATTAACGTACGCAATGGGACCGGAGCATGTATTTAAAGCGAAAATGTACTTTAAGTGAAGCACTCCCTTTTTCTCTCTTATCGATGCATGTACTGTACTGCAATCATCATACGTGCATAACTGATGTAAATAACGCATTTGTAACAGGCTCTATAGTCTCCCCGCTTGCGCACAACTTCGGTACAGGTAGGGAGCCGGTATTGCTGTTCAGGACGTGCTGACAGGCGCATGCGTGAGCAGCCGTTTGCCTATTGGGCGATATGTACTTACACTCGAGTGTACTTAAAGTGAGTGTCTTTAAACCGGGGTATGCCTGTAATTCAGAAAGTTATTAAATGTTGTACTATGAAAATTCAGACGTTTGTGTCTTTTTGCCTGAAAAGGAAAAACAGGTCTTAGGCCTTGAAATGTTTTTAGACGAGCATAGACATCTTTGATTTGGCCAAGATGAAAGGCATATCGATTACTCCTGCATAGGCTGCAAGGGAAAGACTACTGCTATTCCTCATTGTACACTATTTGCAGATCTTTAGAACTTGTCCAAGTGGCAGTTTATGCATATACATTGTATTGTGAACAAGTTCTGAAAACAATAAAGAGGAGGCAGAAGCCCTGCGATCAATGGAAAGGGCATCTTGCTACAAAGCTGCTCCACCTCCCCTGAAACCCAGCTGATTACACCCCAGGGGAGCCTGGTAAGATTCCGTAGCATATGTTGCTTTGAGGTTCATCTGCATCTCGCTCAGCTGCTGACTGGCCACATAGCATGTTCTAGGACTGAAATAGCCAGCTGATGTCTGATCAGGAGGGCCCTGATTACCTTATCAGTAGAACAGGGAGTACATGTTCACTCAGGAATGCCTGTACATTGTTGTCTTTTGTAACATTTACAGGGAAAAAAATAAATAAGATTTTACATTAGAAATCAACCCGGATATCTTTACGGGCCAGATCTGTGAGGTCCACTGGCAGATATCTGTATGTTTATAAATGAAATGTCTATAGATCTCATGTACTTAATGATGGCGTTATATACAATGGTTTTGTAATGTTCTTTTGACGTAGTTGTTTTAATTGAGATCTGTATATGTATCCTGTGAATTTATCTTAAATGAGCGCGGGCTGCAGCAGTGACTAGTGAGTAAAGGCGATTTACAGTGAAAGAATGACACTGACTTTGAAGAAGGTGGGGGGGGACTCATGTGACCTGGAAGCAAGTCGCTTTATATCCTTGTGTCTCAAGCACCAAAATTAGATTGTAAGCTCAATGGTTCAGGGACTCGATCGGCCTGCACCATTCTATGTACTGTGCTGTATACATGGTCAGTGCTGTACAAGGAACAAAATTATCATTATTATTGCTTAGCAAAAGAATAGAAACGGTCTTAATTAACTTCTGCCAAACCTGCATCCATTTGTTCTATTCCAAATGCTGCAGTACACTGGTGGATTGTTACACGTTTAGTTTAGAAATATGATGATTATAAAGCCAAATGCCATGTATTCAGTTTTTAGTGGAGAATTATCTTATTGTACAAAACCTCATCTCCTGAAATTCACCAAACAATGATTTATTGATAGTGTGACGTAGAATGTTTTCTCCAAGCTATTGTGATGTTGAAGGCTTCTAGACTTATACATTCAAGTGAAAAATGTGCTATCTGCGTCTGCAGTGCTCCCGTTTGTGTTATTTTGCCAATGTCGGAACATCCTGACCTTGTAGCGACTCGAGGAGAATGTTATGGGTTTTAAAAAAAAAAAAAAATGTTTTTATTACACTTCTATTGTTAATAACTTGTCTTCATGCCATAGTATAAAACAGCGGTGCGCAAACTGGGGGCGGGAGAATTTGCAGGGGGAGGGGGGGCGCGGGCTGTTACAGAGGCCCCGCGTTCTTCCCCCAGGCATTTAATTTAATGCCGGGGGAGGCGGGAGGCCTCTGTAACCTCACTTACCTACTGGCAGCCGGGTCTGCGGCGACGTGTCGCCATGGCAATGCGGCGTCAAATGATGCCGCGGGGGTCATGTGCCGTCAAGCGTCGCCATGGCAACGTGCGTCAAATTACGCGGTGGGGGTCACGTGACGTGACCCGCAACGTCATTTGAAGCCGTGCCTTCGGGGGTGGGGTGGGGAGGGGGGCGCGAACGCTGCGGCTCCCAGGAAGGGGGCCGCAGCTGAAAAAGTTTGCGCAGCGCTGGTATAAGAGATGGTATGGGAGAATTGAAATGCTTTAATTCTGCTAGAGTTTGTAGGAAAAGAGGGGGTGGGGGGGGAAGACACGTGTAGGAACAAGTGCTTTTTGTTGTTGACCAAAGTAGGTCATTTGTTGAAATGGGCTTCAGTAGTACGGTCAGCACGACAGAGATACAGTAATCATCAGGAAAAGACAGCGGGGAACGGGACAAACCTGTAACACACAGATGTGCGAGGAGCTGTATCATTTTGTTTTCTAACCCGTGTTCAGAAGATGTGGCACAAGGGAGCAGTACCTACTAGGACCACAGTGAACTCATGGTGTTGGTGTTGGTGTTGTCAGTGGGTTAAATATAGTGGAATAATACAATTTAAAAAAAAAAATGTAAAAATTATTTTCACATTTTTTAATTTTATAAACCAATGTGTGACATACATATACAGGACATTATATAATCACAACCAAAAATAAAATGGGAGAAATTAGATTGTTAAAGATACAAAAATGATATTGTATAAGGAGAAGGAGCGGCTCAGTGAGGCACTGGGTTTGAAGCAGGGGAACCTGGATCAATTCCTGGTGTCAGCTCCTTGTGACCTTGGGCAAGTCACTTTATCTCCTTGTGCCTCAGGCACCAAAAACATAGATTGCAAGCTCCACAGGGACATGTGCCTGCAAAATGTCTCTGTAAAGCGCTACGTAAAACTAACAGCGCTATACAAGAACATGCTATTGTTGTTGTTGTTGTTATTATTATTGTATACATCCAAATAATTACAGAAAATACCAGTCACACCATAAAGCGCTATGTAAAACTAGCAGCGCTGTACAAGAACATGCTGCTATTATTATTATTATTATTATTGTATACATCCAAATAATTATAGAAAATACCAATCACACCATAATAGCCTGGACCCATGTTATCCTATGATAACTTTCCAATTACCATGTCCCCTCCATGGTAGTCATTTTTCATAGCTACCTTGTCGTTACTAGTAAACATGTCCTATTCTATGACCAATATCTATGACCAATATAAACTCCTTGAGAAAGTGCTGGCACTGCGCAACAGACATGTAGGATTATATATAGAATTAGGACATGCAGGTGCAGTTATTTCTGCTCCAAGGTGCTAGAAGCCACATAGGGGCCTTTCTCAAAAGCTTTTTAGGAGGTTCCAGTATTACACCTTTTGAGTTCTAAGTTACTCTTATGCAGGGATGGCATGGCATATTCAAAAGATAATAGATGCGTTTACAGCGTAGAACAATTACTTTGACTAATCGTGTGAATGTTTGAAACAATGTACAGATCCGCTGCTGAGCGCAGGTTTTTTTTTCTTTATTAGTATGAAGAAGTAGACATGCTGTACCCTTTTTGTACTTTCACTTGTAATGAATAATGTCTGAGTGATTTGGAAGCGAGCAGCAGGAGGAGAGCGGATGTGTGTTGCAGTTGCAATCCATTCTCGTAGCGAGAGTGGGCAAACAGGAATTCATTATGACAAAAAGCCTTTCATAAATGATTAAGGGGGAAAAGGGAGATGGCAAGTAGCAGGCACTGACGATGGAGAAAAGCACAGCAAGCGGTCTGAAGGGCAGGCTAGACTATTAAGGGTGCATTATTTAATGGTAAAAAAAAAAAAAAATGAAGTTTCTGTGCTGGAAAAGCAACTGTTGTAAATTCAATGAATTTATATTTACTTCCCCAAACAACATGCACGTATTTCACAGATACAAGTAAGTCTGTACGTTTAAGTATTTAGCCCATTTTGTGGCCAAGGCGGAGCAGAGACCCATTGGAAAGACACATGGATTGCATGCGTCTCAATGAGCAGTTTGCGTCACGTGGCCGGCTCATTACATTCGTTACTTGGTCGGTTCGTCTTGCCATTTCTCTTTCATCCTGATGGCGTTTTCCATTGTTAAATGCCCAGGTCATTTTTGGCTCCAGGGGAATATTGATGAACATTTTTTTTTCTCAATCAGAAAGATCCAGTCCCTCCCACTAATGGGCGCAGGGAAAGCAAACTACTTGAAGCATACGCCCGTGCTGCACATCGGACGCATCTTTCGCTCTTTAGGAATTTAGTGCTTATTTTTGATACCCAAAAGGAGGAACAAAGATGGCCATGGGGTCACCCGATAGGAAGCCGTGATATCTTTGCCAGATGATTTCATGGCTTTCAATTGGCTGCCCATTCAAAGTTGACCCCCAGCAGCAATTATTGTATTGTATGTCTTTATTTATATAGCGCCATTAATGTACATAGCGCTTATATTTCTTTTTTCCAGACAATGAATTCTTGTCCTGGACATTGAAAATTTCATTTCACCGGGACTTCTTTTTGTGTTCACATGAGTAAGAGAAGATAGTAATAAGTGTGGATATATTTACATATGTATGTGTGTATGTATACATGTGTGTATTGGCTTAAAAGGGTTCCATGTAAAAAATGGATTTCAGGCAAAAGATGACACGGTGTGCTCATTTGCATGTCATTTCCCAGAATCCCTTGCTGCAGTGGAAACGCTGTATGCTAGGTGATAATGGTGAAGGGCAGGGTTGCAGACCTGTGTAAGACATGTGAAAGTGCTCACAAGTGATCTTTTTATTTGCTATATGATAACGGTGGAGGTGTTTTGACTCCTTTTTCACCCACCATAACTTATACACATATATTATATATCTTTATATATAACGCCATCCAGGTACATAGCACTTTACAATACACGTGACATAATATTATAACAGAATAGCAATAAGCGCTTGACATTAAACAATTGGAAAAGGAGTCCCCGCCCTGAAGAGGTGTGCGTGTGCGCGTCGCTGTTTTAACAATAAATAAAAAAAGTTCCGATTCACTGTAGAGAGCTTAAAAATGATGGACATGCTGTTTTCTTAAGAAGCGTTTTATAGACTGATCGGATCATTTCTATCTAACCAGTTCTTCCATTTTAACAAGGTTTTGTTTTTTAAAGCTTCTTGATAACTGAGCCCTTTTTTTACTTCTATTTGAATATGGATGTGTTATCTACATAAATATTAATCCTTAACTGGCCAATAACAAAAACAATGATACTTGATATTGTTGTTTTTTTTTTTTTAATAGTAGAATTTCCAGGATTATATTTCACATACGGTTATGAAACAAATCATAGACGGTATAATATTGCTGAGGGCTGTTTTGCTGAAGCACCAATCTACTTGTCTTAAGTGTAACTGCCCATTTAGGATGCTTTTGGACTAAAAATCAAGTCACAACTGGGTATAAAATATTATTCAAATATACCACGGAGGAGGCGGAAAATGAGGAAGCCTCTAATAAAGCGACCATGGGATTGAAAGATATCTTGGTAGGGGGAGTGGGGGGGAGGCAGGGTTATAAATGTTTTGGGACAACATTTGCTAAAAGCAAGTGTAATCATTTTTAATGCCACTTAAATGCATTTAGATTCTACGTCTTATTTTTTACATTGTTTATCCAATGTCAAAACCCAGCAATTGCAGAGAATGAAAATAGTATTGCACACCCCATGACCATAGTAAGGGGGGGTTAAGAAAAATAAATAAATAGAATAAAGTCACTGACTGACATTATCTCCCTGTGCCTCAGGTACACACAGATGGTAAGCTTATTTGGACAGGGACCTTGTCTGTAAAAATCCTATGTGCTGCATTACCACGCACTATACAGCTCAACCCCGTTATAGCGCGATCTGATACATCGCGGATCAGCTTATAACGCAGTGTGAGCGTGGCTCCCAATAATAAGCAGCAGATCTCTTACCATGCCATTTTCTATCCTCTCTGCTTGTCATGTGGCAGGGAGCTTGCTGCCTGCGCCCCCCCCCCCTCCTCCTCCTCCGCTCCGGCGTCAAATGACGCAGCGTGGTAATATGCCGTCACGTCGCCATGGCAACGTGACGTCCCGAGGCGTCATTTGATGCTGGTTACCAGGGAGAGAGCGCTGCCAGCTGATGCAGATGCCAGGTAAGTCCTGCGTGGGGGTGCCGCAGTGTCTGGGACAGCTGGGAGAGTTACCCCAGCTCTCCCCCTCCGGCGGCCGCGGAACCCCTGAGCAGTGCAATGTTCGCGGTAAAAAAAATTTTTTTTTACATGATCCGCATATAACGCGGTCACATTCTTTGGACCCCAAGCACCGCGCTATAACAGGGTTCAGCTTTAATGTAATTGTGATGTGCTTTGAGTCTTATTGGAAGTAAAGCACTATATGAAATAAAGTTATTATAGTTGTACAAGAGTTTAAAAGCACAAGGCCCCAGGCACACGTTACAAAATAGATTTCTGTTTAATAATGCATTAGTGCAAAAGCAGAGCCAGCATTTTTGTCTCAATTCAAGAGCCAAGTAAATAACTTTTTGGCTCTGCCTGGGTACAAAAATCTGGATAAATGTCCCCAAGTATGCTTTTAGACACCCTAAATCGAAAAGCTAAATCTGCTATAAAAAAAAAGAAAAGATAAGAAAAAATACTGATCTATATTGGTCCTACTACGCAGAAAACTGTTCTATATAGAAGACTGTGATGCCAGCTACTTTCGTTCCCTTATACAGTGCTAATAGATCAGTATTTCCTCGATATCTTGCCTCTCCACACCATCCTTCTTTTTTTGGGGACCAAATTAGTGTCGCAAGCAATCACGCTAAAGAATAACAGGTCAGCTGCCACATTCTCACCGTCCTTTTCAAAGGGCGAGAAGTAGGACTTCTGTCTGATGCATGAATCCCTGATCACAGACAGTGCCAGTGACTGATCTCCTGCCACGGTTAGCTCGGAGGCTTAGCAAACAGCACACACAGAAGAAGTTTGTACAAGAACTTTGGAGGAAAATCTGAGCTCAGGGCACAATGGCAGAAAACCGAATGAAGCAGATTGCGTTAAAATAGCCAGACTGGAGGGGAAAAAAGGATGCAAAATATTCCTAGTTTGTTTTATACAAAAACTCTTCGAAGGCGAAATGGAAAAGGATAAGTCGAGGAACATTTTAGGTGATGCATGTTCGCCTAATACCTTAAACAGTCCCTTTCTTTTAATGTGTTTCTACACGCAGATTTCCTCGTAAAAACAAGATCATACGAAAAGAAAAAATATTTAAAGCACACCACCTTCAAGCGTTCAGATAAACTACTTTTAATGGCGCCTTTAACTTCTTCTTTTGTTGATCTTCAGAGCACCAGTTCTTACATTCGATAATTCTTCTCCATCACTGCTGCATCGTTGTGATTTGCTGTGATGTTTTTTCATTTCCTCACATCAGTTCCACAGGTTAAACATTTATCTGGTAAAAACAGGGCAAAAAAATGACAATTCTCACTTGTAGTTCCATTGAACAGCATTGGGGTTTTTTCTAGCTCCTCCATACTGTATTATTATTTTTTTGCCATTCAATAGAAGGTGGATCTGATAACAAACAGGCTGCATTTAGTTGCAGGGGACTTCCTGAGTATCTGTACAGATTTGTAGAAGTGTAGATTTCTAGGAGTGGCTCAGTGAGTAAAGACCAGACTCTGTAAACAATGACACTGAGTTTGAAGCTGGGGAACCTTGTGATCCTGGGCAAGTCACTTTATTTCCCTGTGCCTCAGGCACCAAACATATAGCTTGTAATCTCATCTGGGCAGGGACTGTGTCTGTAACATTCCTATATGCTGCGTACCCTGGACTATACTGTAATTGTGAAGCTTTGAGTCCCATTGGGAGAAAAGCGCTATATGAAATAAAGTTGTTTATTATTATTATAATATATTTGATCTTTGAACTACTGTGATCAGTACCTACCACTAATATTTTTGGACCAGAGAGGCACATCGAAAACCGGGATTACCCCTAAGAATTGGAAGGGCATATTTTACATTAAGAGCACAGAACATGAGCAGATCAGAGCAGTAACACACACAAACATTTTAAAGTAGCAATCCCGCCTGATTTTGCAGTATATATATATATATATATATATATATATATATATATATATAAAAAATATATATATATAAATATATATAAATATAAATATATATATATATATAAATATATATAAAATTTATTTTTTACAAAATTGTAATTGCGGGATCCTCTGGAGCGTGTGTGTGTGTGTGTGTGTGTGTGTGATCCTTTTTAATACGGGTATGATTTGGATTGGCATGAACATGCACAGAAATACAGAGGTTCTCTGTGCTATGTGTCAACTTCAGTTTGCAAGTAAACATTCTCCTCATTAAAATGTGAAGTTCGCAAGGTCACTGAACTTCTGGTCTTTTTCAAGGTCATAACAATACCATCATTAATCGTCTCACGCTAGTTACTTTCTCCTTAGAGATAAAGTTTGAAGGTGAAGGGAAAGATTGTGTCTCGTGGTATTCTGTGTGCCATGCTTGGTATTTTTGTTTTTGTTTGGATGGGAGGGATAGAAAGCCATTTCCCTCCCCAAAAATGAACATGATGTTTTATATGTATTCTAAACACTTTTAACCCCGTAAGTTTCTTTACCTCAAAGGTAATACCTTAAATTCTCATTGCTCATTCTGTGTGTGTGTGTGTGTGTGTGTGTGTGTGTGTGTGTGTGTGTGTGTCCCCAGGCTGTAATATAGTATTAGACAGGAGGGAGTTCTCATCCACAATAGGGTTTCTCTCTATAAGGCCGCGCTTATAGTGACGGCGACGTCGCGTCAAAACAAATGCATTGAATATGTCGCGTGCGCATATAGTAGGAGCGATGCGACGGCTTGGTCGCGATCGCTTTGTCACTTCAATTTGATTTTTCTTTCAGCGACCGCAGCTTGAAGTCAGCGTCGCCAGGGCTATAAGCGCGGCCTTAGTGTTTCTGTAACTTACCCTCTTGCTTTTTTAAACAATTATTTCATATGCTTTTGTTTTGTTTTTTTATATAGAAATGTTTTTTTGGTTTTTTTTCTAGTGGGCGTTTTGGATGCAAATGCTTGTAAAATAATTATGTGAAATTGCTGGTAGACACACGATCCGAATCGGAATAACTTTTATTCAGTTTACACCTTTCAGCACCAGCTGCTTCTCCTAAAGTGCTTTTACATGGGCAACTTTTAAGGGCGGAATTGAAGGGACATTCCTGGTGCTCTGGTTTGAAAGACCGCTCAGTAGAATGGGTTAAATAGTTACATAGTAGGTGAGGTTGGAAAAAATGACCTGTACATCCATCAAGTTCAACCTATGATAAATGTAGATGACAGATACTTATCCTATATTTGTATTTACAGTATTTTGATCCAGAGTAAAGCAAACAGAAAACCTCAGTGAAACATCATCCAATGATCTCATAAATAATTGGCAATCAGATTACTGCCTGGATCAGCATCATTCCCATGTTTACTTATTTGGTATATCCCTATTAAAAAAAAGATGTCCAACCTTTTTATTAATCTCTATTGTATCTGCCATCAGTCTCCATGGGTAATGAATGCCACACTGTAACTGCCCTTACTGTAAAGAACCGTTTGCTTTGGTGCTGGTGAAATCTCCTTTCCTCCAACCTTAAGGGATGGCCCAGAGTCCTTAGTACTGCCCGTGGGATGAATAGTTCTTTTGAAAGCTCCTTGTATAGTCCCAGATTTTATATTCTGATGATTATTATTATTATGCATCTATTGATAATTAATGACTTCGCTGCCTGCAGGGTTTCTAATGCATTGCTTTGCAGACCCCGCTGACGGCTAATGTGTTTCAATGGGGCTTATGCAAAATGTCAATGTAGAAGTACAGCACGTGATCAGTGCAGGTGTTTAGCGCTTCATACGCAAGCACCGAGTAAAGAACGATGGAGAGATTAATACAGTAAACATTTTTGTTTCCTTTTCTCCCAAGTTTATTTGCTAGGAAAATTTGCTTGTTATAATTGATAATTTTATGCCTGTGGGTATTTAGCTTGGGGGTGGGCAAAGTTTCCCCCCTCTTGCCCCCCCCCCCCCCCACACCTACTCTCCTTCCCTGCTCCTGCCCCCCCCCCCCCCCCCCACTTGGCTCTGGCAACACGTCACATGGCTCCACTGCGTAATTTGACGCTGGGTTACCATGGCGACGTGTCGCCGAAGACAAGGTAGAAGAATGTTAGAGGTCTAGTATGGCCCCCCGGCATTTAACTTAAACGCCTTGGAGGGAGCACGGGACCGCTGTAAAATCTCGCAACCCCCAGTTTGCGCACCGCTGATGTAACTAATCAGGAACAATGCTGTCTGTAGAAATAGACTGTAATTTGCAAACATCCTGACTGATTTGCCCTCAAACTTGTGCTGCAGTTTTTGTGCTCTCAAATAAAAGGAGGCCTTGGGCACATGACTTTAGGCAATGTAGACCCAACCATGGCCAGAAATCCTAGTATATAGTGGTCTTATCACTTGAGACCCTGACTCCGTTAATTTATTGTACATCCTTATCATAGCTCAATGAAGGCATTAGTCTCCCCCGTCTTCAGAAGTGTAAGTTTACAGTGCAAACTACCCTGCGATTTCTGCATAAGTGACATTTTTTTAATTTGACCTTTTTTTAAACCATAAAAACTGTCAAATACAGGTATGTCCAAGCATGGCATAATTTTCATTTAGGTCACGACCTGGAATTATATTACAGGTATTTCATTGAGTAACAGCGTTACAAACATTTGTTTGGTAGTAAAATGAATCCTGACGACCATCTGTGAGTATGATCTGTGCTTATTATTAGTGCTGTGTTAAAGTGACCTTGCAGGTTTTAAGTTAAAAAAAAAAAAAAGTAACAACCTAGAAATAGAAACCTCAAGTTTATCTTGGCTCATGCAAAAACAAAAAATAAATACACCTACACAATCCTACATACCTTTTTATATTGTTGGGGTTTTTTTTGCGAGACCTTACAATAATTTGGTAAGTTGATTACAATTGTGGTTCTTTCTTGCAGGAAAACCCTTGAAGATCGATTGAAGGTGGAAGAAAAACTTGGAACGCTAGAGGTTTCTGACACTGCCGTGGGCAGCAAACAGTTAACGTTCACGTTGAAAAAGGTGAGTGAGACGGACGGGAACGGTGGTGGGACTGACGCATGCAATTACTGTGTTTATTTATTTTATTCTATAACTTCATAATAAGACCAGGAACAAGACTGAGGGAAAATATCTGAAAAAGGTCCTCGTGTATAGATAAAGGAACTCTTATTCAATGACAAGATGGAAGGGTATGTCCTCAGAGGGGAGGGGACCTACCGTGCTGCACAATATTCTACCAAGAATGCTGGATAGCTCTCCCCTCTTACTCCGAGCAGTGAATGTATTAGGCGACAGTCCATTCATCTTTCCCTCACTGGTACCATGAGTCGTGGTTCTGAGTAAGCACGGCCTGTTTTAAATTTAGCATGTAAAGAATTTGCCTATGCAACTGCACTAATCTTTTTTTAGGTTGCCAGTCGGTGACAGAGCAGTACAAGGGCTGGCAGTATATGTTACAGCAGTTGGCATGCTCCCTTAAGTCTTTCCTTCTCAGTTTACATGCTCATTTTGGTCCCCCGTGTTACATTTTTAGGTTATATGCTCATAGTTTAAAGTGCCAGTCCCACTTAGCAAACCCTCCTTTAAGTAGTAAGCTCATTGTCGGGCTTTGTTTGCACAATGTTATCTGCTCACTACCAGAGGAGCATACAATGCTTTTGAGGCTCTTCTGCATGGGAAATGTCTGTAGTACATTGCAGGCTCGTGTCAACAACCGTGCAAAATCATTTAGCAACATAAATTGGAAATTGGTGCAGTAGTGGGAAGTGTTGCTGCAGGCATTTCTGGCAATATATGAGGTGAGGTAAGGTGCTCAAAAGTGTCCTGTACACAGGAAGGAGGGGAATACAATCTGGATATTGAATAATAAAATGCATACATTTGAGTATCAACAAATTGGGGCACCAGATACCCTGAAGGTAGGGGTAGGCAGTCCAAAGACAGCCTCCTCTACCTCATTGGGCTGGCCCTGTGTACTCACTGGATTACTGCTTTCACCAGAGTATCCCCTCCATCGCGTGCTGCTGTAGAGAGTGATGTCCAGCAATGTAGAAAAAGATGCAGCGCACCGCGATCCAAAAGAAGAACAGGTCTGGCCAAAAATAGAAGATCTTTATTGAAGTATCATAAAATCAAGGGATGCAACCCTTCTACGCGTTTCGTGCATAGCACTTTATCAAGAAGTGCTTCCACACTGTATACAGAGCGTTTATGTAGCAATGGCTGCCAAATCTCGCGATATCAGTGACGTCACGTTTGCGTCATATCCAATAGAATCTAACTTAACCCGCGCATGCGCATCGCGGCTCTGAACGGGGGAATAACCAGTCCTCACATAATTTCCCCACCACTCAGCTGAGATGCCATTATTAGATTTTTGTGCTGTTTCTAACCAGCAGCAGGCACGTAGAGCCAGGATGGGGGCGGATACAGTCTCCCCTGTGATCACTCCTCCCTGTTTGGCACTCCCCTAGAGGCGTTCCCCTGCAGTGGTGGGGAGATTATGTGAGGACTGGTTATTCCCCCGTTCAGAGCCGCAATGCGCATGCGCGGGTTAAGTTAGATTCTATTGGATATGACGCAAACGTGACGTCACTGATATCGCGAGATTTGGCAGCCATTGTTACATAAACGCTCTGTATACAGTGTGGAAGCACTTCTTGATAAAGTGCTATGCACGAAATGCGTAGAAGGGTTGCATCCCTTGATTTTATGATACTTCAATAAAGATCTTCTATTTTTGGCCAGACCTGTTCTTCTTTTGGATCGCGGTGCGCTGCATCATTTTCTACATTTCTGGCAATATATTTCATTCTAGATAAAGAACCGGAAAACATTTTTCTTGTTAGATTTAAAAAGCAAACCCGACACTTCGACACACACTAGAGATATTTTGGCATTTGCTAAAATGCAGGTTGAATTAACACTTTTTTTTTTTTAAATGTACGGACTGTGTGATAGTTACATAGTTACATAGTAGATGAGGTTGAAAAAAGACGTACGTCCATCAAGTTCAACCTATGCTAAATTTAGACAACAGATACTTTATCCTATATCTATACTTGCTTATTGATCCTGAGGAAGGCAAACAAAAAACCCCAGAGTCATATCATCCAATGATATCTCATAAGGGGAAAAATAAATTCCTTCCTGACTCCAAGAATTGGCAATCGGATTAATCAAATAATTGATGTGGTAAATATCTATATATCTTTTAATTATGCTTTCAAAATCTATAAAGACTGCAGTGTTCAGAATTGAAAATCTGGCATTAAAATGAATATTGTTTATAGGGCGTTCTGAAAACATTGAAATATTTTAAATATTAATGAATAAAGTTGCTGCAAAAAGGAGCTGTGAGTTAACATGCAAATGTGTGTTTCTCACTTATGTTGAATTCTTCAGTGTCTGATTCAGGGTATTTACTTGATCACCTCCTTACATTTAAAGCCGCTGTCATTATTAGTTTTATTAAATATAGTTTTCAGGGTTACAGAAATCCACTATTCTGGGACGAGTGAAAAATGAGGAATGCTGGAAAAGCCTGCATGTGCAGAAGAAGTGTTGGTGGCTAAGCTGCTTCCCACAGCCGCGGCCAAAATGCCATGTGTAGCGCGATGCAAGGCATTGTATGCCTCGGTTTCGGAAAGTAGTATGAAGATAGACGGCTATGCCACCAATGCAGTTCTGCACACTGACTTTAATATTGACTTTAAAATTGTGACAGGGTTTGCTTGCAAGATTGATGATGAGTAGATTAGAGCAGGGGCGCGCAAACGTTTCAGTTTACGGGTGGGCGGGAAATATGAATTTGCCAATGGGAAATGCGCCCACAAGCAGCATTTTGCCCCAGCTAACCCATTGCCGGCTCCACCAGGTCTGGCAGTCACCAAGGGGCCCCAGTGGGATGCCCCCTGTTCTCTGGAACTGACACTTAGCCTTTCCCTGCTCACCAAACGGTTCTCACACCTCTAGACCTCCTTTGAACTACAATGTCTATGCAGACATCCTGGCACCTATGTAAATGCCCAGGCTGACGACATAGACACTCATACATACTGTATCAAACATTAATACCTACAGTATAAAACATACTTTAATAAAGAATAGACCTTGGGGAACCTTATACCTGTGAGGGAAATGGGTCTGGTACACCTGGGCTTGAAAACCAGGATTGTGGGGGACATTGGAGAGCCCTGGTGTAATTCACCTCGCGCAACCGCAAATTATGCCTGCACGCCGGGGAGAATTACTGGACCTTCGGTAACTTTGTCCCTCGAACTCCTGCAAACAAAAGGAATACATTTCGACCCAAATATCCCACCTAAAACCTACACTCCCAAAGTTTCATGTCTCAAGGACACCGGATACACGAAAAGCCTCAAAACAGGTCACTTTCTTTTACTCTGCTTTAACATTGGGCTGGAAATACAACTCTTTCCTAGAACATGGTCGCAGAGCACAGATTCCCCATAGACTTACACTGGACTTCCATAGCCCACCCCTCCTTATCTACAGACGGGTTCCCGCAAATTCTACACTATTTGCGGGTAACAACAGTACTACCGGCGACCCCGGACAGCAACACTTAATACACTTTTTAACCCTAGTTGCTCCCTAATATCCACCCTTAATCTCCTTCTCCCAAAGTCCCTGTCCTGCAGCTATTTCCTAAGAGGGATCCTAGCTATACCTGGCATCCCTAGCTTACATTCCTGCAGGGGCCCGTAAAATGGGAACAAAAATATAGGGAAATACATCAAGGCACACAACTAGACCCAAGAGCTGACACTTCAGCCCTTGACATACGCTTTTAGGGGGCAGCCAGCCGGGCGTGACCTTTATTAATGAAGGTCGGCTACCCCCTACCGCCAAAATATTCTCAAAATATCTTGCCTGGTCAATATTTGTGTAGAAAGCAGCATCCGGAAGCTTTTAATGGTTTGTATAACAAGCAGATTTCTAGCCCAGAGTTGCAAATTAATAGTGTTGTTTTTTTTTTTTTCCTTCTTCTTTAGTCTGAACAACAGAAGAAACGACAGGAAGCTGAGAAGCAGCACCAAGAAGAGCGCAAAAAGCTGAGACGCTCGGCGGGGCACCTCAGGAGCAAACCTGCAAAAGGACGGCCATTTTATTGAGAGTACTGCCTATCCAACTCAAGGATTCCTATGTTAAAAAGAGAGTAATTTAAGTTTTGGAACAATCAAATAAAACATGAGCATAAAGTCTCTGTGTATTAAAATCAGCGTGAAGCAAGGGGCTTTTTGGCTGTTGAATCAAAGGCCTCTCTCCACAAGCCTTTTACAGCTCACAGACAAGTGTTTTTTTGCGACTTTTTGTGACCAATAAATCAGAAGTCACAGACGAAGCAATGTGTATGAACAATGCTATTTTAATAAAGCGCTGATTTTATTTTTACTTTCGGAAGGTTATTGCCTTTATTTGTCACATGGGGGTTGGGGGCGGGGTGGGGGGGGGTAGCATTTCTACAGGTACAGGCCTTCAGTCGGATCAGCTGTAACAGACTGATGAACAAGGTGGGAACCGGGCTTCTCCCTGAACCAATTGCCTACATACGCAATAAAATAATGGAGTCCAGGTGTTTAAGTTCTCTTAATCTGTGCTTATGGGATTCGCCATATACTGTATAAGTAATTTACATCGTTAATTTAAACTCGCATCTGTATTGACGTGACTGAAGAGCACTTTTAATTGTGACTGGGCATGGAAATTAACATTAATCTGTATGTGAAGGTGTAAAGCCTTAAAGACAACAGGATAATAACAGTGGTAACTACAAACAATTTAGTTTAACATCTTAGATTTAAAGACGGTTATGTCAAGGACCAAAACCTTTACAGACTGAAACACAATGGAAATGACGATCGTTCCTCGAACCTCAAGGAGTATTGGAACAGACAATGACTGTTTCTACCCTTATAAATAAAACACTACATCACTTAGACATCACAGGGAGATGTACTGGAAGAATTCTGCTAATGCTTATAAGAATGCAATGACTTCACTGGTGCCAGGACTGATTCATCTTTATTACACATGGGAACTTCAACAAACTCATATACAAGCAGCAAATAGGTTTTATTTTTGCAAGGCAAGGTCTATAGAGCTTAAGCTTGCTAAAGATGCAAGCAGTGTGTTCAGTTTTATACAGAAATGCCAAAAGAAATCACACTTTTTGCATTATTTGTCCGAGCATATGCTTTTTCTTTGAGTGTTCCTGATATGAGAGCAGATTTAAGCACGTGGGGATTTCGAATAGGTGGATTGATGCTGTACGTATCCCTGGTAGTTTCCTCCAAATAAGACCATCTGTAATTGACACTATTCCAATAAGTTCTTGGTTAGGCCATGTATGGTATTTGTTAATTTCGGGGATCTCTTCCAATTGTTGAGTATAAGGGTGCACTATTCCCAAAATTGTTGATCCCCTGGTGTAGAAGCAATGATGCCCTGCACTGTGAAATCTGGCTAAAATCCTGTTTAAAAACAAGGTTGTACAATCTGCATAAAGGTGTAAGTGGCACTCCACTGCTCACAAGTCTATGAAGGAGAAGGGCCTGGTGCTCTGTCCTTGTCGATCCGTGTCCCAAACCTGGATCCTGCTGGTAGCATGTAGAGGGTTAAAGGGAAACGACGACGAACCCAGGCAGCGAGGATGTTGTCAAATTGCTTGCTCTTGATTAACTAGAAAATTAACAGCATATATACAATGGGATTGTGATTGTACCTGTTTTGGGGATTTTTTTTAATAAATTTGACTACATCTTTGCTGCCTGAGCGCCTCCTTTTTTCCCTTGGAATGGTTTATCTGTTGTTAAAAAAACAGTGGTGTGTTGATTTAAATATGCCATCCTACTCCTATGTTTAAGGCAAAGGTTTCAGTTTGTTTTTGAAAGGTAATTTTAGGGGGCGCACGCGTGATGTCAGCGTGAATGCACGCAGGCTAGCTAAGCTCCATGCACTCCGCTGCCATACTACATTATAACCCCCTCATCGGCGCACAAACTCCCGTGGGACATACCGGGGTTGTCCGTGAAGAAGGATTTGAAGTCGGGGACCACGGATCTCTCCCGCTTAAGCCGCAGGCAGTCAGCGGCGGATGAAAGGAAGTAAAATAAAGATGGATCTGAGCCACACATCGGTGAACACAGGCTTGGAAGGTGAGAGACAGGCTGTGGGACCAGAGGGGGTAATTTCTGACAGAAGGGCAACCATAAGAAACACTGCAGAGAAAAGCACCGCAGGAAAAGAGAGAGAGAGAGAGGTCAGAGTTGCCACTGAAAGTGAAAATAATAAGGCTGAGGGAGAAACCATAATCACAAAGCAGGACCTCCAGAACCTGCTCAAAGACATGCAAGCAGGCTTTCAGTCAGCCCTGGATAGAGGATAAAGGAATTTAAAGCAGAAGTCTCTTTACTGACCAAAAGAACTACGGAGCTGGAAAATCAGATGGACGTTTCCTTACGAAACCAGGTGAATGCTGACGATGAGGTCCTGCGTCTCAACGAAGAGATAAGAGCCATGAGGGATGGTATGGATGACATGGAGAACAGGGAGCGAAGACAGAACCTACGAATCTGCTATATCCCTGAGACGGTGTCTGTGGAAGCCTTTCAGCCATATCTTAAGAGGCTGTTTTTGTAAACTGACCCCCAGCTACAAGATGGTGAACTTTTGATGGACAGCTCACAAAGCCTTTGGTCCGAGATTTGATGACCCCAAAAGAAGCACCAGAATGGGCCGGTTGGACCAGTATAAAATAATGAACTGTATAGAGAAACCCCTGCTACTGCTGTAGTATAATATCGGATAGGTGTGTGTAGGTGCTAGTGGGGCAGAATATATAGGATGAACTAGAGAGAAAGAACCCCAATGAAGCACTCTTACACTGTGTTGAGATGACAGTGTAAGAGTGCTTCATTGGGGTTCTTTCTCTCTAGTTCAAGCAGTATAAAATACCCTACTTAACAGCACTCATCACTGTCAATATATACAGTAATGTCATTAAATGATAACTAAAGAATGAACAGCGCTAGAACATCCATAGTGTGATATAACAAATCTAAAAACACTTTTATTAGTACAAAATGAAAAACATAGGGTGTTAAAAAAAAAAACCTCCCAAATGAGAACCCAAGCTTCATGCAGTAGAAACGTAATATATAGCAAAAATTACCAACCCTAAAATGGGTAGGGTGATAAATTAGGCTGGATAGCCTGGCAAAAATAGGAGTTGAGCCTACCAGGAGGAAGGGAATTCCTAGACGAACTCCCCCCTCCCACGACCACGCTACAATTGAGAACAATATTAAGATAGTATGTATACTCAAAAAACAATCTATAGAAACATGGTCACTATAGGTCACTGCAGATAGGTACACAGCATTTACTATTCGTGTACAGATGAGCCCACTAGGTATAATAGGAGGAGCAAACGATAGCTAACAATAAGTCAGCTCTCATAACAATCTGCATACATGTAGGGCAAAGATGAACAAGGTAAACAGTAAACACCTAAAGGCAGCATTCTTGCCAATGTGTAGCACCTGACTAAATAGCCAAAGAAAAAGGTACATATACTTTCAGTTGCGAAGTGTAATATTATTTTTGGGTCGGCTTTCTTCTGCAGATCGGCGCTGAATGTTTATTTGTGATCTGCTACCATTCAGACAGTAGCCGCTTTATTAAGAAATCTATAATATGTATTGATCAATATTGATGTAAGTATTTTTTGGTCCACAATATGAGTATTAACAGTAATGTGGCCTGCGCGAAGGAAAACTTTCCCCAAACCCCCCCCCCCCCCCCCCCTCTCCAGACCTGTCCTCTTTAGGCCTCGTCCCCACTGCTCGCGGCTGCGTGCACGGCGCGAACGAGATACGGTCCCCCATGGGGCCGGCCCCAGTCAGTGCGTGCACGCACACGATCAAGCACGAGTGGCGCGACTACATTTTGAGAAGTCAAAAAAATTGACTTTGGCGCGGCAGGCCGAGCCACGGTCACGGAGGCGAAACAGCCAGTGAGCATGAACCAGCCGCGTGATGTCATGGCCACGCCCCTGCCACGCCTCGGATCCTCAGTGCTCGGATCGCTTGGCTGAAGGCCACGCGTTGCGTTGCAGTCAGCTCGGGAGCAGGAGGAACCGCCTCCGCAGATTCGCCAGACGGGGTTCTCGCCAAAGATGTAAACAGCAGCGGCAGATTCGCCGCGTTCTGGACGTCCAAACGACGTATACAATGTAGTTCTGTCGGTAGTTGTCACTGGAGTGAGCAGCAGGGCCAGCAGATCCCACCCTACGCGTTTCGGAAGTAAACCTTCCTTCCTCAGGGGCAAAAAGGTTAATGGACGTCCATAACGCGGCGAATCTGCCGCTGCTGTTTACATCTTTGGCGAGATCCCCGTCTGGCGAATCTGCGGAGGCGGTTCCTCCTGCTCCCGAGCTGACTGCGCACCGAGGTCTGAGATCCCGTGATGGGGAGGCGAACAGCACAGAAGAGAGTACTGAGGGACATTACATTCGCCACACAGAGGAGACGCAACGAGCCGGTTAACACGAGAGGGGATACTCTCTGATTTATCCACTGCCCAACACTACCTTACGTCTGGTAAGCGGTCACTTCAGCTTCAGCAGCAGCATTTCTAGCAGACCTAATTTCTGTTTTAACTATGGTTATGTCCTAATATGTTGTTTTAATATTAAATGTGTTTTATTTACCTGTTGTTTTCTCCCAGCTCTTTGTTTAACTTGGTTTTAGTTATGTTTTTTGTATATTTGGTTTACTGCATTGATTCAGTGCCAATTGTTTAACAATATTACGCTATATGTGTTTTCATTTGTTTTTATTTATATGCAAATCCTCTTCGTTTGGAGCACATCCCTACACCTGATCCAGCACCTGATCCGGGTTGTGTATATCCTTTTATTTATTTTCTGGGGTTATGTGCGGAGCGCCAGAGATATAATATTTCAAGTCACATGTTGTTTCTCTGACCTGGGGGTCAGTGTTATATCACAGGCAGCCGCCACTCTACACTTAATTTAGTATAATTATCAGCACTTTTGAATTTTAGCGCTACCTTCCCTGTTTTTCGTTACCGTGTAAATTATACACACATTCCTTTTTTTCAGGGCTGCTAGATGGGGGCCTGGTTGTCAATTGTGCTTCATCTACACTTTGTATTGTATGTCTTTATTTATATAGCGCCATTAATGTACATAGCGCTTCACAGTAGTAATACATGTGGTAATCAAATAAATAACAGATAATATAAATAACAGGTCATGGGAATAAGTGCTACAGGCATAAAAGTAACATTAAGGAAGAGGAGTCCCTGCTCTGAGGAGCTTACAGTCTAATTAGTAGGTAGGGAAAACATACAGAGACAGTAGGAGGGAATTCTGGTAAGTGCGTCTGCAGGGGGCCAAGCTTTATGTAACATGTGACCAGTAATATCCACAGTGCTATTCATACGCTTCTTTAAGCAAGTGTATCTTAAGGTGGGTTTCAAAGGTGGATAGAGAGGGTGCTAGTCGGGTATTGAGGGGAAGGGCATTCCAGAGGTGTGGGGCAATCAGTGAAAAAGGTTTAAGGCGGGAGAGGGCTTTAGATACAAAGGGGGTAGAAAAAAGACATCCTTGAGAAGAACGCAAGAGTCTGGATGGTGCATAACGAGAAAATAGGGCTGAGATGTAAGGAGGGGCAGAAGAGTGTAAAGCTTTAAAAGGAAGGAGGAGAATTGAGTGTGAGATGCGGGATTTGATCGAAAGCCAGGAGAGGGATTTCATGAGGGGAGATGCTGAGACAGATCTAGGAAAGAGTAGAGTGATTCAGGCAGCAGCGTTTAGGATAGATTGTAGGGGAGACAGGTGAGAGGCAGGAAGGCCGGACAGCAGGAGGTTACACTAATCAAGACGGGAGAGAATGAGGGCCTGAGTCAGAGTTTTAGCAGTCGAACAACAGAGGAAAGGGCGTATCTTTGTTATATTGCGGAGGAAAAAGCGACAAGTTTTAGATATGTTTTGAATGTGAGGGGCGAATGTGAGAGAGGAGTCGAGTGTGACCCCTAGGCCGCGTGCTTGGGCTACTGGGTGAATGATCGTAGTTTCAAAAGTAATGTGGAAGGAGGTAGTAGGGCCAGGTTTGGGAGGAAGTATGAGGAGCTCTGTTTTAGCCATGTTGAGTTTAAGGCGGCGAGGGCCATCCAGGATGATATAGCAGAGAGACATTCAGAAACTTTGGTTTGTACAGCAGGTGTAAGGTCGGGTGTTAAAAGTACATTTGTGTATCGTCAGCATAGAGGTGATATTTAAACCCAAAATATGTTATTAGGTCACCTAGAGAGAGTGTGTACAGAGAAAATAGAAGAGGTCCCAATACAGATCCCTGGGGTACCCCCACAGAGAGATCAATAGAGGAGGAGGAGGTGTTAGCAGAAGAGACACTGAAAGTACGATGGGAGAGGTAGGATGAGATCCAGGATAGAGCTTTGTTCCGAATACCAAGAGTATGGAGAATGGGAAGGAGAAGAGGGTGGTGTACGGTGTCAAATGCTGCAGAGAGGTCGAGTAATATGAGCAAAGTGTAATGATCTCTGTCTTTGGCAGCATGGAGGTCATCAGTTATTTTAGTGAGGGCTGTTTCCGTGGAGTGAGCAGTGCGGAAGCCAGATTGTAGAGGGTCTAGGAGAGAATAGGTGTTGAGAAATTGGAGCAAGCAAGAGGATACAAGACGTTCAAGGAGTTTAGAGGCAAAAGGCAGGAGGGAGACAGGTCGATAGTTAGAAAGACAGGTAGGGTCAAGCTTGCTGTTTTTGAGTAATGGTATAACTGTTGCATGTTTGAAGAAGGATGGAAAGATTCCAGAGCAGAGGGAGGAGTTAAAAATTTGTGTGAGCGTAGGGATTATAAGGACCAAGAGATTTTAGGAGATGGGAGGGAATGGGGTCAAGAGAGCAAGTGGTAGAGGGACAAGAGGCGATCAACAGCGACACATCCTCCTCTGAGACAGTGGAAAAAGAGTCAAGGAAGGCAGGAGGAGAGTTTGGAAGAGGTGTAGGATGGGAGGAAGAAACAGAGGGGATGTTCTGACGTATGGATTCCACCTTTTCCTTAAAATTGTCAGCAAAGTCATGAGCGGAGATGGAGGAAGGAGAGGCAGAGGAGGGTGATTTGAGTAGAGCATCAAAGACAGAGAACTGTCGGGGTGGGTTAGACTTGTGCATGTTGATTAGTGCAGAAAAGTAGGCTTGTTTAGCTTGCGAGATGGCAGAGTTGAAACAGGACAGCATAAATTTGTAGTGAAGGAGGTCTGCGAGAGTATGAGATTTCCTCCAGAGGCGTTCAGAGGAACGAGTGGAGGAACGCAGCATGCGCGTGTGGGAATTTAGCCAGGGTCTAGGATTAGAAGGGCGAGGGCGGCAGAAAGAAAGTGGGGCATGTAGATCAAGAGAGGAGGATAAGGCAGAGTTGTAGTTCCTGACCAGGTTGTCGGGGTCTGTAGCAGAGCTGAGAGAGGAGAGGGAGGAGCGTAAAGTGGACTTAAAGTCAGGTAAGTGAATAGAGCGCAGGTTTCTACAGAACCGGGGGGGTAGATGGAGGTGGAGAAGGGGAGAAGCGAGATAGAGAGATGAGATGAGGTGATGGTCAGAGAGAGGAAAAGGGGAAATTGAGAAATCGGAGAGAGAGAAGTTTTTAGTGAAAACCAGGTCTAAGTAGTGGCCATCCTTGTGGGTGCTGGCTGCAGTCCACTGTTGAAGGCCAAAAGAAGAGGTTAGAGAGAGAAAGTGGGAAGCCCAAGGGTGAGAGGGGTCATCAATGTGACAATTGAAGTCCCGAAGGAGAAGAACAGGGGAGTCTGAGGAGAGAAAGAAAGAGAGCCAGGATTCAAAGTGAGAGAGAAAGGCAGAAGGGGGATGAGTAGAGGTAGGTGGGCGAAAAATGACCGCCCCGCCACATGGACAGGGAGAGGAGAAAAGATCTGGACAGTGTGAGCCTCAAAGGAGGGAAAAGCAAGAGATGGTGGAATAGGAAGGGTTCGGTAACGGCAAAGAGAGGAGAGCAGGAGCCCCACACCTCCACTCCTGCCATCAGTGCGCGGAGTGTGGGAGAAAGAAAGGCCACCATAAGAGAGGGCAGCTTCCAGAGCAGAGTCAGACTGAGTGAGCCAGGTCTCAGTTATAGCAAATAGGAGCAGAGAGTGAGAGAGAAAAAAGTCATGTACAGAGAGGCATTTGTTAGAAAGGGAGCGAGCATTCCAAAGGGCACAGGAGAAAGGGAGAGAGGAGGGAGGGTGGCAGGGGATGAGTATGAGGTTGGAGGGGTTGACACCAGAAGGAGTAGAAGATGCATGTGGAAGGCGAGGACGAGCGCATGTAGGAATAAGGCAGGGACCAGGATTGGGAGAGATATCCCCAGAAGCAAGGAGGAGAAGCACGGATAGAAAGAGGATGTGTGAGGAGGATTTGTAGGGGTGTTTCTCCCTACACTTCTCTCCCTGTCGTTATTAGAGTCTATAAGTAAGGGAGGGGCAGAAGGGGGTTTGGCCCATGCAAACTCTTGTTGCACACAGTGACGTATGTATGTATAGCTTTATTTATATAGCGCCATCCATGTACATAGCGCTTCACAGCAGTAATACACGTGACATAAATGTAACACACAACGGGAATAAGCGCTTCAGACATAAAAGTAACATTAGGATAAGGAGTCCCTGCCCTGAAGAGCTTACATCGGCCAGAGAAAAATCAAACCAGTCCAATGTATCGGCTTACAATGTTTTACAAACTAACGTTAAAAATTAATTTAAGTTTCGCAAGCGTAGCGTGCAGCTGCGTAATCCGAGATCTCCTTCCACACTGAGCACACTGAAGAAAATATAATGAATGTGCAAATAGTAAGCCCTCTCCCTCGGACCCCATTAGACATGAAAATAATTGCTTAGTACCCCGATGTCCAAGAAAATCGCTTCACAGGTGATTTAGAGCTTCTTTAGGAAGAGGGACAGAGACCATGCAGAATTAGGAAGAGGCGGCTCGCCCCATGGTTTTGTGGAGTCCGAGGGCAGTTCACATGAGGAGCCACCACTTACCAGCACAAACCTAGAAACCCTACTACAGGAAATAAAATGCACCCTACACCA
The DNA here is from genome assembly GCA_036426205.1 of Ascaphus truei. Taxonomy (NCBI): domain Eukaryota; kingdom Metazoa; phylum Chordata; class Amphibia; order Anura; family Ascaphidae; genus Ascaphus; species Ascaphus truei. The sequence goes on from CM071570.1 coordinate 211,879,642, forward strand.
GAATATACAGACCTCAATTACAGAGGTAAAAAAAAAGAACAGACGCTAATGAACAGCGAATAGAGGACATATTAGAGAACCAGCAGGAGTCAGATGCAGATATACGATACCTACGATATGAGATACTTCCAGGAAGGCGAAGAAGATGCTGAAAACTGCTCATGCGGAAATAACACATGACTGCGGGGGAAGAGCAGAAACGGTAGGCCCAACCCAACTACGAGACTATATTACTACCCTCTTTAAAGCTATTCTGCCGGACAAAATAGAGGCACACCTACTATTCGACAGGATCCACAGAGTCTCAGCCCCAGGTACAGCCCCACCTAACAAATCAACGGATATTATACTGCTACATGACATCCAAACAGTGGAAAAAATCCTTACAAATTCCTGGGATATGCCTGACATCATTCAGGGTGGCCACAAGATCCAAATATCCTGAGACATAGCCCAGACAACACTAGCCAAGGGACGGGAACTTCAACCAATCACCAAAGCCATGATCTAAAATACAAATGGAGATTTCCCTTTCGCCTGGTAATAATGGAGGGAGAGAGCCAAATTTGCATCAAAGCACCATACAAAGGTCTCTAATAGTGAAAAGGAAAAAATCTCCCACTACCCCGGTGGTCCATTCCCATTCTTGGCGATCTGCGTCTTTTTGGAGGGTCCAATTTCCCTGTATCCATACATAAATACATTATGATAGCCCCAACTATCACAGACGGAGCTGCTACCGGCACCCACTATGGAGGTAAGAATCTCGGGAAGCAGTGGGGCCTTGAAGCTGAAATTAATGCGGTTCAGCACCAGAGACTCCCTGCTTCAAACCTAAACAAAAAATAAAACCAGGAGTGCTGCTTTAATAGCAATATGTTGAAATAAAATAAAGAAACTGACAAGAAAACGTTTGTGAACCCCAATGATAATAACGGAAATTCCATCGTATTCCAATGATAACCTTCTTGAATCAAAAGCAGGCTTTTCTTAAATATCTACTAGGATTTATAGTAACCAATTCTGTGTCTTTTGAAACACGATGTATGAATTTGACAAACAATGAGTAATTAAGGGTATGTGCAAAATTAAGTGAAACTCTGGTTTTATCAGCAAAATTAGAAGTGATAATTATCAGGTGTTTAAATAATTAGGTAGATCTTCAGGTGTGAGTTTGGGAGGCCCCAACCAATGTAAAGATAAGACATTTTGTGAGATTGGCCTTCACCATATAGGTGTGCGGAAACACGTCATGCCACAATCAAAATAAATCTCTGAGGACCTCAGAAAAGCAGTTATTAATGCTCATCAGTCTAGAAAGGATTACAAAACCATTTCTAAGGATTTGAGACTCCACCAATCCACTGTCAGTCTACAAATGGAGAAAGTTCCAGACCACAGTCACTCTACCCAGGATTGGTCGTCTTACCAAGATCTCTCCAAGAACAAACAAGCAAATCATCCCGGAAGTCATGAAGATCCCCAGAGTAACATCCAAGGATCTGCAGCACACTCTCGCCTTGACTAATGTGAGTGTTCATGACTCAACTATCAGAAAAAGACTGAACAAGAATGGTGTTCATGGAAGGATAGCCAGGAGCAAACCACTGCTCTCTAAATATGACATTGCTGCCCATCTGAAAATTGCCAAAGAGCACATAGATGATCCACAAGACTTCTGGTATAATGTTCTCTGGACAGACGAGTCAAAGGTAAAACTTTATTATGTTTGACAAAAGTTAAACACTGCGTTCAAACAGAAGAACCTCTCCCCAACCGTCAAGCATGGTGGTTGGAGTGTGATGGTTTGGGGCTGCTCTGTGGCCTCAAGACCTGGACGGCTTGCCATCATTGACACAACCATGAATTCTGCTTTGTATCAGAAGATTCTAGATTCTAGATGAGAATGTCAGGCCATCTGTCCGTGAGCTGAAGCGAAAGTGAGTCATGCAGCAAGACAATGATCCTAAACATACAACCAGATCTACAAAAGAATGGCTGCAGAAGAAGAAATTCCGTGTTTTAGAATGGCCTAGTCAAGGTCTGGACCTAAACCCCATCGAAATATTGTGGCAGGACCTGAAGCGAGCTCTCCATGCAAGGAAGCCCTCAAATGTCACTGACGAAGCAGTTCTGTAAGGAGGAATGGGCCTTAATTCCTCAAAACCGATGTGAGAGACTGATCAGCAGTTAGAGGAAATGCTTAGTTGAAGTCATTACTGTTAAAGGGGGTGCCACCAGGTACTGAATGTAAAGGTTCACATACTTTTCCACAGATGGATATTGAATGTTGAATCATTTGTGGATAAATAAATGTTGAAAAGTATCACGTTTTTGTGTCATTTGATCATGTTACCGTTATTTATTATTAGGACTTAGATTAAGATCTAATAACATTTTAGGTTTGAAATATTTGAAATATGTTAAAATTCTAAGGGGATTCCAAGATGGCTGCTGCCTGCTGAGGTTCCCACTGAAGCTCCCTCTGATACAACATTTTGAATGGTTTACGGTGACTTTTCTTCACAAAAAGCATGCAAGATGTTGAATTTGGGGATGGAAATAATAAAGAAAAAATAACTTTGAAATCTTATGTAGCAGGGCCATCCCTGGCTACTATTCTACCCAATGTGTTGGCAGTAAACCTTGGTACTATCAGGTTGCCAGTGGTTGGTATGGGGTTTTCCCCCTCCCCTTTGGTACTGCACTTGAGTGACAGCAGGGGGTGGTACACCCTGTTGTAGCTGGGACAATGGGGTGCCCACCTTCTGGCTGTATTTAAGGGCAGGACCGCCCTAAAGTTAGTTGTTCCTTCCCACTTGAGGAAGGCAGGTCACACTATTGGGAGCCTGAGATTGGGGCTTTCCCATGTGCTCTTCCCTGCGGGGGAGAGTGAGTGTGGACCATACCTCTGCCCCCACTGGGGAAGTGGGGAAGTGCTAGGATGACTGCGAGTGCCCTTGGCCTGTAGTGACTGTCCAGGGACCATCTTCAGTGAGAACTGAGTTGATTGACTGTATCCGGCAGAAGACTGCTGAGTAACTGTTACTGCCGAAGTGTAGTACTGTAATAAACCCGTTCTTGTTTTGCAATATACCTCCTGCCTGGTGCGTGACCTTACTGGTGTGAGAGGTAATAAGTTCTACTGTGGGAGATCACCTCCAGTTCCTGGAGTCCACGGCAGATGGAGGCGCTGCACTGCTAAGTAAATATGTGTGGTATGAACCCCAGAAGCCTGTTCCTGTGTCCCCACTACCACCGGGCGGACGACTCAGCCTTCCTGTTGCCAGCAGGTATATGCACCATACACACTGTAATGGCCCCTATCTGCGATTGGGTGGGGGAAACACAGTTACACTTATAATTAGACCTACACAGAGGCAGTTGGAAGGGACAGAAAATGACAGTTGACAAGTGAAGGCTGCCTTAAATTCTACTTGATCTCTGTGAAGACCTTGTATAGGTACACAGTGACTCCCTGCAGTTGTGACAGATTCACAAATGACATACACATTAAATGTGAGCGACTGGGAGCTCGCACAGCCATTTTAATCAGTTCTCTCTCTCTCTCTCTCTCTCTCTCTCTCTCTCTCTCTCTCCTCTCTCTCCTCTCTCTCCTCTCTCTCCTCTCTCTCCTCTCTCTCCTCTCTCTCCTCTCTCTCCTCTCTCTCTCTCATAAAGAAACTTTAAGTGCCTCAAATGGTGAAAGAGTTACAGATATATGCTGGATCAAATAAATAAAACCATCTGTGCTTGTTATACAATAACTACATACTGTATTACTGATGGAGTGATTAATGTGACAGGTAGGGTTGCCAGATGGCTTGCCCAAAAATACTGGACACAATGGTAAAAATTGCGACTCCCCAATACATATTTTAAAAAAACACGCTCCCGAATACATATAAAATATAGCCCCACCTCCCCAATATATATAAAATATAGCCCCACCTCCCCAATACATATAAAATATAGCCCCACCACCCCCATACATATAGAATATACCCCTACCACCCCCATATATATTAAATATACCCCTACCACCCCCATATATATTAAATATCCCCCACCACCCCCATATATATTAAATATCCCCCCATCTCCCCAATACATATAAAATATACCCCACCTCCCCAATACATATAACATATACCCCCACCTCCCCAATGCATATAAAATATACCCCCACACCCCCATACATAAAATATACCCCCACCACCCCCATACATATAAAATATACACCACCACCAATATACATATAAAATATACCCCCATACATATATATTAAATATTCTCCTACCACCACCACAATACATATCAAACATACCCCCACCATACATATCCATATTAAATATACCCTCACCTCCCCCCCACATTGTACTTTACCTATCCACTGCAGGACACAGACAGCACAGAACATGTCTCTGGCCTGCCGGGGTGTGGGCTCCACCCCCGCTGTCCTCTGGTTGGCTGTCCTCTCCTCCAATCAGGTACAGCACACCAGTCCTCCTTGCTCTGCCCGGCCACCGTCCCGCCCTCTCTGCACCAGCCACTAGCGCTTGCCGCTGGCGCCCTCGCCACTGACCATGCCAGCCCTCGCGCTGCCACTGCCGCAACAATGGTAATACAGGACACATAGGTGTCCGGTATTACCTCCAATTTTATACCGGACAGGCAACAGAATTACCGGCCTGTCCGGATGAAAACCGGACACCTGCCAACCCTAGTGACAGGGCGGCATTCTCTACAAGTACCTGGGCTTTGTTTACACGCAAGGCCAAGGCCTGGGTCTGGTGAAGTAGGCCCCACCCAGATACCAAGCTTGAAACGCTCTCCAAACAAAAGCAAAAAGTGAGTGAATACTCCCACATATGCTCAGAATAAAGCAATGTTAAAAAAGATATGTTTCAGATGGCAGCTACAGGTAATAAAAAGAATAAGGCTGATCCTACACCTTCAACAAAGTCACATGATCAGTTTTCTATGGAAGCTTTGTTTAACCAACTGGCAAAGATGAATTAGACGATTAACGCTATTGATGAATGAACAACTATAATTCAAAAGGATTTGCTCACTTCTCAAAAACAAATACAAGAGGCGTTAACCAGAATTACTCAAGTAGAAAATAGAGTTAGTATAATGGAGGATTCAATTGCAGTAATAGATCAAATGAAACATCAAACAGATGATCTAAAAGTGCAAAAAACGGAATTGGAGGATCGCCAGAGAAGGAACAACATACACATTTATGGTGTACCGGAAGAAATTGAGAAAAAGTCGCCTGAAAAGTTTTTAGAACAATGGCTTCCTAAGCTCCTCAATACAACATTTGATCCTCCTCTTTACATTCAAAGGGCACGTCGCATCAGATCTAGAAATGGAAATGTGAACAGGGGTCCAAGGCCGATGATTGCATATTGTTTAAGATAACAAGTTAAGGAAATTCTTCTTATAGCTAAAAAGATGAAAGCCTTTCAATATAATGGACGTCTAATTTCTTTCTTGGCGGATTTTTCTAGAGAAACTGCTAATCTAAGAAAACAATTCCTTGCTCTCCGGCTGGCGTTACATAAATTACAAGCAAGGTTTGGTCTTATGAAACCCGCAAAAATGTTGTACGACATAAAAATCTAAGTTTTTGGAATTTCATGATCCGTCAGCGTTAGCGGCATATATTTCCTCAGAAAGTGTTACATTCATGGATACGACGGAACCTCCATCGGATCTACACAATGCTGGTCTTCCACATCGAGAACCACATCTGGAAAATTAAAACAGAGAGACTAGACAACTTCCATTTAAACTTCATTCTCAATCCTCGTCTCGGAAAAGAAACTAAAGAGAAGAATCAGAACGGAGAGCCTGCAGCATTTACAGATCTCCTATTAAAGAAAGAAAGATTCCTAGTGACTGATGATTTGTTGTGGTCATTTATATAGATTCCATCTCTAACTACAGTAGTTAATCATTTTTGCAGACGTTAGGAGTTCACTTTATAGGGTTTTCGGGAGTTCACCAAAGACATTTTACTGGAAATTGGGTTTTAATTTACTTCAAGACAAAAATATTAAAGAGGAGATTAGAAGGGACACCATTTCATACTTTGATTTAAATAGACTGGTAGGCGGTAATTAGAGGTAAATTAATTTGTTTATCTTCAAGAATTAAAAAGAAACCCAACAAGTTGAAATAGATAATACTAGAAAGATATTATTGGCTCTGGAAACGGAGCATAAAAGATTGGGCTCCTCCCATACATTGGAACGTGTAATTGAGACTAGAGGTAAACTCAACATGCTTTTGTCAGCGACATTAGAAAGGGATATTATGTATACCAAACAGTTTTTTTTTTATAATAAAATTAATAAACCAGAAAGATTACTAGCACATAAACTTAAAGAACGTCAACAGAGAAACTTCATTCCATCTATATCCAATTTTAGAGGGCAGAAATCATGAGGATAAATTCAAAAGGGATACTTTTCTTGACTTTTATCACAAACTTTATACAACTGAAAAGTGAATTTGTCTCTTATATCTTCATTTCTGGAGTCTATTTCACTACCTCAGATTTCGGAGGAGGATAGGGAAATGCTGGAGTGTCCAATATCAGAGGAAGAAGTGATTAAGGCCATTAAAACTTTAAAAATGCATAAAGTTCCAGGCCTCTATTCCTCTTATAGGCCTATTACTTTTCTTAATTTAGATGCTAAATTATTTACTAAAATATTAGCCATGAGACTAGAAAACTTGCTTCCGATCTTATTAATAATTATTCATCTGGATTTATTTTAGGACATCAAATTTTTGATAACATCCATAAAAATCTAGTTTGATTCGGTACGGGTAGATTTAAAATTTCTAGAGCAGGCCTGCACAACATGCAGCCCGCCTGGACTCCCTGTGTGGCCCGCGATGCCCTCCTCCCCCCCCCCCCCAGCCTGCTCTGCAGACACAGGAGGGAAGGAACGCCAGCATTTTGACACGCTCCCCACCCCCTCCTGAGCCCGCTTTGCCGACACATTGAAGGAGCGCTAGCATCGTGATGCCCTCCCTCCTTCCCACCCCCCAACCCCCTGAGCTCTCTCTGCCTATTAGGGAAGGAGCGCCAGCAGTTTGATGCGATCCCCTGCAGGCAGAGAGGAGAGAAAGAACAGAGCTGAGGCCGGTCTAACTGCAGAGGGTGGGGGCGGGGTTAGTGACAGAGGGTGGGGGCGGGGTTAGTGACAGAGGGTGGGGGCGGGGTTAGTGACAGAGGAGCCTGTTAGTGAGAGCCGGAAGTGAGGTGCCTGCTGCCAGGGCCCAAGATGGCTTCCCCCCTCCATCAAGCCCTGCTCCACAGTGAAAGGTAGGACCCCCCCCCCCTGCAGCTGCTCCTCTGAGCTAGTGGCAGTGTGGCAGTGTAAGTGTGGCAGTGTCAGTGTGGCAGTGTCAGTGTGGCAGAGTGGCCGTGGCAGTGTGGTCGTGGCAGTGTGGCAGTGTGGCAGTGTCAATGTGGCAGTGTGGGTGTGGCAGTGTGGCAGTGTCAATGTGGCAGTGTCAGTGTGGCATTGTCAGTGTGTCAGTGTCAATGTGGCAGTGTCAGTGTGGCAGTGGCAGTGTGGCAGTGTGGCAGTGGCAGTGTCTGTGCAGGTCAGTGTCTGTGCAGGTCAGTGTCTGTGCAGGTCAGTATCTGTGCAGGTCATTATCTGTGCAGGTCAGTGTCTGTGCAGGTCAGTGTCTGTGCCTGTGCAGGTCAGTGTCTGTGCCTGTGCAGGTCAGTGTCTGTGCCTGTGCAGGCCAGTGTCTGTGCCTTTGCAGGTCAGTGTTAGTGGGTTGGGGTGGGAAGGGGTGATATGATGATGATCTGTGGGGGGGGAGAGAAGATATGATGAGGATGATGAGGGGTGCTGGGGGAAATATGATGATGATGATGATGATGATGATGATGATGATGATGATGATGATGATGATGATGATGATGATGATGATTTTACCCGTGCGGCCCAAATCTGTTTTCTTTGGAGCAGTTCGGCCCTTCTCACTTTCCAAGTTGTGCAGGCCTGTTCTAGAGGGACAAGACAGGGTTGTCCTCTTTCATCTCTTATTTTTGCTATGGTTATGGAACCTCTAGCGCAAAAGGGAAGATAATCTAATTACAGGTATTCAAATGGGTCCAGCTCATTATAAAATGTGTATGTTTGCAGATGACATCTTACTTGTTGTTTCAAATCCAGAACAGTTTTTAAATGAATTAATAGCAGTGCTTAATACATTTTATCTTGTTTCTGGATTAAAGATTAATTTTGATCAATCAGAAATTCTTTTTTATACCTTGTGCTAACAGGGGGTACTCGTTGAACGTCTTGCCAAACTTATATAGCGATTTATGTACACCATACTCTTAGCTATATGTAATGGAGTCATATGTTGTTTAAGCAATGACTTATTCTAGTCCAATTACGTGCACCCGCACATGCATTCATTGACTTCTAAATGGTATCATCTGTGCGCTGGATTACTGATCAGTACCCCGTGACAAATCCAAGATTGACTGCACTATGTGTGTGTTTTGTGTATTAACATCAAGATCGCATAATCAACTATTATGTTGACTAATAGAGATCTAATATTGATGCATACTCACTACACCTATAAGTCATCTTTTTTGAACATATAATTGACTCCATGAACACTGACATACTAGTCCTTTTGGGTTAAGTTTAGAGGCTTCCATACCAGTTAAAAGTGTCCTAAGGTACCATCGCTTGCAAAGAGCATTGGAACTATCTATGCCTTTTTTTCATTTATCTCCTCTCTATAACAATGAGTACTATTGACCTTACTAGTACTTATAAGCCATTCCACCAGTACCTGATTGTGGCAAAAATGGGGGTATCAGCGCATTAATAAAGGCAGTGGGCTCGGCTGGTTACCCCTATTTCGTATTGGGGATGAAGGGGTTGATTTTATATGCTGTTCCCCTGTACCATTTTCCCCTATAGGGATGTTGTTCACTTTTTGCAGGCTAGTCACTACTGCAGTGCTGAATAACAGGAGCCGTTCCTTTAAGACTGCTAATTTAGGAACGGAGTGAGCCAGCACCCTGATTGTTGGTGTGCAGCCTCAGTGTAACCCCCCAAGAACACACATATTAAAAATATAACTTTGTCATAAGGGAAACATATATTTTTGATAAAGTGCCTTTCTGTTGCAGTTTTAAAATGTACCGGCAGGATGCTATTTTTTTCTGCCTGCCTTTGTAATGCATTAAGGAACAAATGTTATGCATATATGAGCCCCCTGTTGGGATGAAAGACCCCAGATTCATAAAGTGTCACTTAATCAGGATCCACGAAATATAAATGTGTTATTAAGCGCTTCTCCCGTCACACTGATGATATATGGTCTCATCAGCATTGTGACGCCTGTATTACACCGTATTTTTTAGCATATTACGTAGGCTAACTTGGATGCTCTATGATTATCATAGATCCTACCTACTCAGCTATTAGAATATTAGAGGCACCCACTCTGGGGATTTTAATATCACTGTATATACTGTATGTAGTTGTAACAGGTTTTCTGGACTGGCCTGACCCACCCAATCTCATATTGGCCCCTGTGGTCTAACCAGTCCCCATTACAGTGTGATGTCTGGTGGTGCACCTGTTGGCAACAAGACTCCTGAGTCTCCCGCATGATGGTGTGTGGGGATTTGCCAACCCAGACAGGCAGCTGAGGTAGTGTGCTTGAGTCCTACCTAGATCCAGTGCAGCGCCTCCACCTCATCAGGATCCCTGCTGTCGCGTGGGGATGGTCCTGGTGAGGAACTCCTCCGTGGTGCTTCTCTCTGTGCAATTACTCCACATTTACACACGAGAGTATATTTCAACAGGGTCATCTTTACTAGTATGGTGGGCCAGCTGCCCTCCACAATGGGTGAATTTAGCCCTCCATTGTTCACCGTACTTCCCTTTGAAAGGTATTGTCCTCCTAATGTAGGGATTTCCTATCCCCGCAGGGATATCTCCCCTGTGACCAGGTCCCTGGTCACAGTTCCAAACTCTGTCCTTCCAACAGCTTCTTAACTCCTCTATAACTCCGCAAACCCACTTTCTACTACTACCTAACTTTTGATCAGTGCTGTGCCTTATGTATCCTCTGGGGGCTGACACAACTCTGACATCACTAACCGTGGAGTCAGAGCCTGTGACCACTCCCATCCATACATAGGGCACCTCACCAGGGTGTGAGGGCAAACCTCCATGATTACTGCTGGCATGCCCATAACTTACCAGGCCTTACTGTCAGCAGGAGAGATGACTGCAGCCATTTTACAGCATGGCTACATAGTTTTCACTCTCGTCGCTGTTACAAATTATTCATTAAAAATTTATTATTTTTGTTTTGTTGCCTAGTATCCAGTCTATAGTGTCATATTGAGGGGATTAATTAATTACCCAACGAATGGGAATAATTATATTCCCTGACTATTCTAGTCATGTTAATACACTATATACTTCGATTACAACAAGATAGGGATCTAGTGTAAGCAGGCTGTCTTACACCTTTGTTGTTTCTAAATCAGAAATTCTCAATCTCACTTTTCCAGGTGATCAAATTGATTTTCTTGCTCATCTCTTTCCTTTCCAATGGGCAAAAATGTATATCAAATATTTGGGTATTCACATTACCAACTCTTACAATACTTTATATAAACATAACTTTCCAAATCTTCTTAAAGATATATATAAGGATCTTCTACAGTGGCATTCTTATGAGATTTCTTGGATTGGCAGGATTATAAATACAAAGAAGAATATTTTACCACGACTATTATATATTTTTCAAGCTTTACCTGTGAATATTCCTAAAAGAATCCTAGATTTGGTTCAATCCAAAATAATGAAGTTTATATAGGATCATTAACCTCCTCGGGTAGCTAAACACGTTTTATTTTGGATAAAAGGGGAGGGAGGATTAGGTTGTCCAGATATGCATAAATATTATTTAGCATCCCATTTAAGAACTGTTAGAGATTGGTATGCATGTGCTGGTATCAAACAATGGGTAGATATAGAGAACATATGAAGTGAATGCTGCACACCTAGAAAAGTATATCAATGATACAATTACCGGTGCTCCCGTGCATGAACGAAATCCTGTTTCCAGTCCTAGATCAGTAGCAGAAGGAACACATGGCACAACGGATTTGAAAATCTAAACTCATTTATTTGAGCGAACACTTAAGAACTGTTAGAGATTGGTATGCGTGTGCTGGTATCAAACAATGGGTAGATATAGAGAATGCCATCACTAAAATTCCCTTACATAAGAATATTTGTTACCTAAAAACATAGAGCTAAGGAATTATATAGGCTTTACTCTGGGGATATGGGACTCAACATTCAGGAAATTCAAATGATCTTCTTTTCCTTCTCCTCTGACTCCGGAATTTACTCCTGTATTGGTCTCAGATATGTATGACCCATGGGAGTCTGGAGGTTGCCAAAAAGTGACCAATTTTTATTACCAGAATCAGATTAAAATCTTTTTCACAATGCAAATCTGATTTTGATTTGGAAGAAAATAGTAGATTTCAATACCCTCAAATGAAACGTTGGATATCACGACCAAATATTAAGAAAGCTGCAATACAAGAAACTACACTTTTTGAGGATATCATTACTCTTTCTACATCTACTTCAGGTTTTATATCATCATATATAATTATTTGCATCTATAGTAACATACAACCCAAGTGGAACAAATACACAACTATAGCGCTATACCCTTTGACAATCAAATATATAAATAATGTTCACAAAAACAACCTGATGAAATGTAAACAGTCAGACAATTATTATATACCAATATATGACAAGTATAGAGTGTCTACTTGCAAACAAAAAGTCCTGCAGTTGGGAGTCCTCTGGGGTTATCCAAATCCCATATAAACAGTCTTTGCAAAATAGAGTCCTCCTTGGCGCTGGTACTTGTTACTCTTGCACAATGCAGTACATGAAAAAATGGAAAAACAAAAAGTGTAGAGAACAATAATGAGGTATTATACTATTTTAAGGACAAAAACACCTCTGTGTAATTTACCAAAAGCATATAATAGGTGCACCAAATGAAATCAAATAACTGGTGACTGGCATTAATTTGTGAACACACCACTACTAAACATATACACCTATATACACTTAAAGTGTATCTCAATGGATAATTAACCCTTTGTCCACCAATACTTAAAATATACATTGTGTATGGTACAAGACGGAACAACATGTACAAAAGTGTAGCTAAACGATGTTGTTGGAACCACTCAGCAAATAGAAATATCCCAGCAGTGATATAAGGAAAACAATTGAAAACATAGCACAGCACTGTTATATACTATGATTTAATATTGTACATGTAACGGTTTTTGTGAACCGGCCTGACCCACCCAATCGCACATTGGCCCCTGTGGTCTAACCGGTCCCCATTACAGTGTGATAGTGTCTGGTGGTGCACCTGTTGGCAACAGGACTCCTGAGTCTCCCGCATGATGGTGTGTGGGGAGAACCCGTCCAGACAGGCAGCTGAGGTAGTGTGCTGAGTCTCACCTAGTTCCAGTGCAGCGCCTCCACCTCATCAGGGTCCCTGCATCCGCAAGGGGATGATCCTGTTGAGGAACTCCTCCGTGGTGCTCCTCTCTGTACATTCACTCCACACATGTACATGAGAGGGTTTGTGAATGAGAACATCTTTATTGGGTGATGTGGGCTAGCTGCCCCTCGCAGTATCTCCTTAGCCACTCATTCTGCAGTCAGTGCCTCCCTTTAAAAGGTGTATCTCTCCTTAGATAGGGATTCCCTATCCCCGCAGGGATCACTGCTCTGTGCCAGGTCCCTGGACACAGTCTCCTCTATGGTTACTATAACATAACTTTCAGTCTCTTAGGCTAGTACTTGAACTTGAGCTCCTGCCAGAACTCCTCCTCTTGGCAGAGCTGAACGTAGATCTGTGCAGAACTAACTTTAGACTCAGTGCTGTGCCTTATGTATACTCTGGAAACTGACACACCTCTGACATCACTAACCATGGAGTCAGAGCATGTGACTACTCCCATCCATACACAGGGCACCCCACCAGGGTGTGAGGGCAAACCTCCATAATTACTGCTGGCATGCCCACAACTTACCAGGCCTTACTGTCAGCAGGAGAGATGACTGTAGCCATTTTACATGTCCGCTACATTCTCCCCCTGGTGAATCCCATCGACCTCGCTGGGACCTAAATTTGTATACCCTTTTCCAGGAAGCACTGAAATACAACACATAATTGGTTAACTTTTCATACAAATCTTCATAGTGTATAACAAAAAATGACTATAGTACATTCCGCCAAGCCCGCCCCGACCAGCAGCCACGAACCCGCGTAATGTATCAGTACCTCCTAAAAATAGTGATTCGGGTCAGGTTTCTTGACCTCTCTTCCGCCCATGTCTATGACCGTGACGTGATAGTGCCTAGGCAGTCCCCTCTCAGGCCTATATGTCACCCGGTGCTTATAGATGTTTCGGCCAATGCCCCATACCCGCACTAATTGCTCTATGCGCTCCTCGGCCTTCTTCCCTATCACGGAACTCCCTCTTCTCACTAGGTGCATTTCTATGGCCTCCCTAAGCCACCTATCCCGGTTGTCCTCTATCTCATCCATGAGAGGCTCAGGGACATACGGGTACTCCAACCCGTGGGAAGATTTATACCGAGCCATTATGGTTCTCTCGGCCCTACTAATCCTAGTCAGGTCAGCCTTACCTGCCCACCCAGGCAACACCCATGATAGGTGCTCATCAGGGTCCACGGGGTCTGATAGGATGCTAGGACCCATGGGTTCTATTTCCCTATTCTCGATCTGCAGCCACCGCTCCTGCAACTCTCTGTCCCTCTGTTCCGGTGTGAATTCTCCCACAGCCCACCAGTAGTCCACTACATCTTCTCGCCGGATGAGAAACCGAGTGCGGTCCATCCAGGCGGAGTACCCTTCGAATAGTGGGGCCCACCAACGGTTCTCTCTGAATCTATTGGACCTCCCTGACTCTCTATCATCGTCTATAGAAAATATCCCTGATGACCGTGCCGATCGCGGTAGGGACCACCTGGAAGACCCCGGGGCCTTTATCACTGGCTCGGGTGCTGTCGTGACCACTCTCAATTCTCCCCCTCCCCGAGAATCACCCTCCGTAGCGCCACTGCGCTGTCTTTCCCCAGTCCGTCTCCCTTCCCCCCCTGATGATATGTCCACGGATTCCAGACTAGGCGGGGAACCCGGGGACCGTGTGATTGGGGCAGGGGTTTTAGCTAGGGCGGGGGATTGGGCGGATGGGCAAGGAACTGGACCCCACGGGGTTACGACCCGTTCCTGGTTGTCCGTAGACTGGTCCAATGAGGATATCTCACCCTCCTCAGTCCTTGGATCGCCCATCCAACTCCTGGGCCTTGTAGGTGATCGGGGACCTTCCCCCGATCGCCGAAGCGTCGCTGCATTCTTCCTCGGGGTTCCGCTGTCGCCACCGGAAGTGATGTCCTCCCCGGAACCGGAAACACCGTCATCGCGGGTTGGACCCCCATTCGGGATCTCTTCCTCAATGACGACATCCGGAAGCTCCGCCGTCGTCCTCACCGGAAGTGATGCCGTCTCTCCACGTGCGCCTGCGGCCTGGCATGGCCTCTCCGCTCCTACACCGTCTGCTGGGGCAAGGTAAGTGAAGGGACTCCTCTTACCCGTCCGCAGGGGTGTCGGCGTCTCTCGTCCGTCGCCGCCACGTTCTGAGGCGGAGGGACTCCGTCTCTCGGCTCGCCGATCTGCGGGGGACGTCCTGTCTTTCTGACAGCTGCTGGTACCACGGGGTGTCGTCCTCCCCGGTTCTATCCTGGGCCTCGCTGTCACCTTCGCAAGTTCACGGAGATCCTCGTCCGAGTATTCTCCCTTCTCGGTGCGATCAGGAGGCGACCCGACTGTCTCGGTTGCGGCCGACCCAGCCGACTTGACCGGCTCCTGTCCCCTTTCTCCGGGACTCGCACGTCCTATCCACAGTGCGCCAGGGGACTCGGCGGTTCGCTTAGCCTGGTCCCCCGGGGGGTCAGCCGATTGTATCGGTATAAATGTTGGCATAGGCCATAAGTACAGTGTCCCGCAATGTGGGCAACGTGCCGCCGTGTTGACCGTGCCTCCGGGCAGCCCGCATTGTAGGCAGAGCCCGACCACCGTCTCGGTGTTAGCCACCCTTACTACTAGTAACCCGCCGGGTACTGAGTAGGGCTGAGTGGAGACCATAGTTCCCACAGCGGAGGGGCAGGCCATTCTTTTTGTAGGGACCACTTTCAGTGTGGGTCTCTCCAGGTCAGTGGTTCCTCGCAACTGACCGGTAGAAGCTTCTGGGCCAGCCACTTCCTGCTTCGGCTCCTCCTTCCGCTGACATAGCTGGAACCCGCCCCCAGGGGTTGCAATTATGGGCGGGTCCCACAGGGGAATATCATGCCCCTTAATTAAGGCCGCGCCTCTCTCAGTCCTGGTGGGCGCGGTCTGCGTTTTCGCGCCAGTTTCCTCCTCAGAGCTGGATTCTTTTCCCGCGGCTAGTTCCCGCCTTCTCCTTGCAGCAGCTTTGCGTGCAAAATATCCCTCTTTCTTGCAAATCATTTCCACGGCCGGAACTACTTTTTGTAGTGGCGCCGTCTGGATATCAGTCCCTGGGCCCAGTGGGTGCATTCCCACAGGCCATAGTTGAAAGTCACTCCCCCTGGTGGAAATCAGTGGAGGGTCCCATAGACTAAGCGGTTGACTCAGCACAGGGGCTGAGTTAGTCACTGTCCATGCAGGCGCAGCCATAGCTTTCGCGCCATGCCCCCCATCAGGGCGGGGCTCTGCTGTTCGCGCCATTCCCGGCCAGCTCTTTGCAAGTTCTGCATCAGCCATTTCTTCTGTGACTGTCCCATGCGGTTTCCCTAGCAAGCGGGAACCGCCATTTTGGTTGGCTTTTAAGCCCAAAAAGTCATTTTGTTTGCTCTCCTCGCGGGGTTCTCCCCCAATTATTACAATTTCCTCACACTCTTCAAGGGTGGCCCCTCGGTATCCCAGACAGGATAAAAACGGGGCAGCCACGGCCTTCACTCCGCTCCAGAGCAGACTGGTTAACGATAACTCGGCGACAGTTTGCTCTTCAGTGGGGTGCATGCCACGGGTGCCCTCCCCATCAGCCTCTGGTCGCCATTTTGGGTTCTCCGCACCACGCGGATCCTCCATTCTTTGGGTTGTCACACTCTCGTACCAATTATCGTACATGGGGCTCCGCTCTGCGGGGCAGCCTCCACATCAGTACAATAAAGAGTTGCTCAGATGCACCACCACATGTGTACCCGAACTAGGCTGGACTCATGTTGCACTACCTCAGGCTAGGCTCACTCTCTCAGTGTCTGCTGTGACTCCTTCCTCCCAGTCTGTGCTCCCTATGGTAAGTGTCTGGAATGGGCTAGGTACTCTGGCTCTGCCATGCAGTACTTGGGGCGTCTACCTCTCTTGGTCAGCCTAGAGCAGACCCTCTCCAGGATTCCTGACCAAGTTACAGGCTATCCCTTCTGGCGTCCTACCAACTAGCACTGCCTCAAGGTGACTCGGTCAGCTATAGCCCGGCTCCAAACCCCTCACTCCTTTCAGGCCCCTAGGTTGTCCCTGCGAACTGACAATATCCCGTCAGCCCCCATGACCACCCCTAGGTCCGTCCCTACGCAGCACAGAGTGGCAGCAGACACTCTCCCTGTTTCCCAGTGTGCCTAACTAGAGCCTGTCCTAATGACAGATCTGATCTCAGCAGCTCGCCTCCAAATGTAACGGTTTTTGTGAACCGGCCTGACCCACCACTCGCCACATGGCCCCTGTGTGGTCTAAACGGTCCCCCATTACAGTGTGATAGTGTCTGGTGGTGACACTGTGGCAACAGAATCCTGAGTCTCCCGCATGATGTTGTGTGGGGGAGAACCCGTCCAGACAGGCAGGGTAGGTGGTGCTGAGGTCTCACCTAGTCCAGTGCAGCGCCTCACCTCATCAGGGTCCCTGCGTCCGCAAGGGGATGATCCTGTTGAGGAACTCCTCCGTGGTGCTCCTCTCTGTACATTCACTCCAAACATGTACACGAGAGGGTTTGTGAATGAGAACATCTTTATTGGGTGATGTGGGCTAGCTGCCCCTCGCAGTATCTCCTTAGCCACTCATTCTGCAGTCAGTGCCTCCCTTAAAAGGTGTATCTCCTTAGATAGGGATTCCCTATCCCGCAGGGATCACTGCTCTGTGCCAGGTCCCTGGACACAGTCTCCTCTATGGTTTACTATAACAAACTTTCAGTCTCTTAGGCTAGTACTTGAACTTGAGCTCCTGCCAGAACTCCTCCTCTTGGCAGAGCTGAAAGTAGATCTGTGCAGAACTAACTTTAGACTCAGTGCTGTGCCTTATGTATACTCTGGAAACTGACACACCTCTGAACACTAACCATGGAGTCAGGAGCATGTGACTACTCCCATCCATACACAGGGCACCCCACCAGGGTGTGAGGGCAAACCTCCATAATTACTGCTGGCATGCCCACAACTTACCAGGCCTTACTGTCAGCAGGAGAGATGACTGTAGCCATTTTACATGTCCGCTACATACATACAAACAAACACATGGAATAAAACTCACAAATTATTTTTTTCTTTCAACGCCTTTCAACCTTTTACGCCTGGTTGTGGGGCCCTTTGGGGTATGCTCTCTCCGGAACTGCTGATATCCCTCATATCCACGCTTAGGCTGTGAGTCAGTCTGCTCCGACTCTCTGTTTGGAAGCCCACCTGCAGGAAATCTCCTGGTGCAGCTTCCTAGTTAACGCTGCCTGTACCGTCCTGATAACGTCACATTCAGTGACGTGGCGATGAGGCAACACAGAAACAGTGCTCAAGCAGCAGACTGCAAACAAAAGTCAACCGGCAGTCCACGATCATAAGATATACACCCCCCAAACACAAGCCCACAGGCATCTAGGTATTTCAGGCGGATTCAGAACTAAATGTGAGAATAAAGTAACAACCCAACATGTTTCGTGAGAGACGTCTCACTTTCTCAGGGGTATGCCCTACGTACAACCTAAGTACTCTTCAGCTTGGGAAAGAGATGTGGGGCATACACTTTCTGAAATATGGTTTAGAGCATCTTCATCATCCATTTGTACTCTTCATAGGGAAAATTCCTATAAGGTTCTTCTTCGTTGGTATTTGGTACCTTCCAGATTAAAACAAATATATCCTATAGCCTCAGACAGATGTTGGTGTAACTGTTCCATGAAGGGTTCATTTTTTTCATATATGGTGGTCTTGCTCTAAAATACAAACCTATTGGATACAAGTTTTAGAAATCATAAAGGAAATGACTGGTTTTAGTCTCCAGTTGGTCGCCAGATTGTGCATAGCTTCTAACTGGAAGAATTTATCGGCACCAAATATGACACAATGGTTGACTAGAGCATGGTAGATATGTGCTTTAGAGAGCATAACTTTTTCCTTAAGACAAAAACACTCTTGAACTTATGGATATCTGGTTTCCTTTCTTACCTTATTTGGAAAGGCATAACTCTATCATAGCGAGACCAGATGATGCTGGGAGTTATAGTATATAGATTATAAAAATGATAAAAATAAATGTTTTCTTTCATATAAATGTATAGATTTATTTGTCCTGATATGGAGAGGTATCGGATATCGTGATGGTGTCTTGTTTTGTGGCAATGTCTGGTGTTCTTGCAGGGTTCTTTGATAATATGAGCTGTGGTGTGGGGGAACGGGAGGTTGTGGTTGTGTGGGTGTATAGTAGTTATTGATAAAAAAAAATCCCCATTAATTATTGTATTTATATTGTTTTGGATGTTATGTTTGTTGTTACATTGTTCTTATGTTTGTTTAATTACTACATGTTTTGTTTACATGCTTTAGTTTTCATATGCTTTGATTGTTGCTTATACGCCTTGTGTGCTTCTACATACTAACATTGCACTGTTCTGATTGGATGACTCATTAGCAATTACCTAGTGCGCTCCTGGTTGGTGGTTGGATATTGCGTTTTGCTACTTAAACCTGCCACAGGACTTTTTAGGCCAACCCCCTAATGAAGCGTCATTTAGGCGTGAAACGCGTTGCAGTGAGTTCCTCCCGCAGCTACGCATCATCGTGATGACGATACCCGGAAGCTGCCATCATTTCATCACCACGAGGACGCTATACCTTAAAGTTAAGCTGCTCTCCTGTTTTACATCTATGGACTCTTAGGGGCCTATGCAGAGAGCAGCGCTATTTCGAAATTCGCCATTTTTTGGAGAAAATCGCGCAGAAAGCAGCAGAAAATGGCGAGTTCCGAAAAACGCGCCAATTTTTCTTTTCTATTTGTAAAACTCGCCTCGCGGCTGGCGAGAACCTCAATATCGCCAGTTTTAAAAATATCCTAATGCAGAGAGGCACGAACGGCATCTAGCGGCTGTTCGCGCCAATTAAATGGCGCGATTGTCTCCTTTTTGCCTCGCCAGAAAAAACTGGCAAGAAGCTGCCGCTCACGGCCATTGCAAAGGGAAAAAAAAGGCGCGAATTTGTTTTTACACGTTTCTGAAGCGCGCATCTCGCCAATTTAAACTCGCCACACGCATCCATGTTAAACATAGCAGAATTCGCACTTTTCTGCATATGGAGAATAAAACTCTCCAAAAAAGCTACTTTTTAATAAATTCGCCAATTTTAAAATTCGCTGCTCTCTGCATAGGCCCCTATGTCCTTTACCTTGCTCACTCCTTTTTCCATCTTGGTTTGTGAGTTTTTGGGGGGGTACTGGTTAGCTTTTTGACTTGCCTTAGGATACTTTTCTCTGTGGTAGTGGGACCTTGATGAGAGGATGCTTGGATCTTTATGATCCTTTCTTTTTACTGTAAAGTTGTAATGTAATGTGTTATTGCTTTATTATATATACATAAAAATCATTGTATAACAATTGATTTTTGTTTTCTCTTTTTTTGCGCCCTTTTTTGTTTTGTGTATTTATATTGTTTCATGTTATTCAAAAACTAATAAAAAGATTCCAAAAAAAAATTCTAAGGGGTTCACAAACTTTTTCTCGCCACTCTATGTATCAATGCAAAAGAAGTGAACTTATGGGGCAAAAACAATCTGCACAATATGTATTAAAGAAACAAAATAATCATTGAAATGAATAGGCTTTTTTCTTTAGGATACAGTATCTTTTGCCGTTTGTTTTGCCCCAGAATTACACCACTTTTGTCTTGATACATAGACCTCATTGTGTTCATTTGATAAAATACGTTACTGGGTGTCATGTATCAACGTTTCCCTGGTAGAAAACTAGAGTTACATATTTAAAAAATAAAATAAACCCAGAACTAAGCTTATCAAAGAAAAGCAAATTCCACTGAAAGTAATAAGAAACAATTATTTTCTACAAGTCTTGCTATTTCTTGCACCGTGGATACTTGAGTATTGTTTTTCCACAATTGTAATGATAGAAGGAATGCTTGTTTTCTCCCACTGAACACCTGCAACAAGTTAGATAACGGCTGATTATATTCCCTCTGCAGTCATACATTGTGGAACTATATTGAGGTAGGAAATGTCCTCCCATCCCAATGTGCATTTTTGCATAAGATGTTGAAAAAGCTCATCCTTTCCAATACATCTGCCAGTTTGTAGGAGGTAGCCTTGATTACAATATCCTTGGAGATGTCTCAGATTGAGTTTCCCTTCTTATATTTCCTCAGTGTACACAGACATTTGCTAAATTTTTAATTATATTTGCAGGGATGCTACCTAACAAATTGAGTTTTTTTGCTGATGTAGCCAGATAGGCACTATCCTATATCTTCATACAATGAAGCAGTCTTTTTAACTCCAGCTAGATTTCTTGAGTAAAGTTTGATATTTTTGGAGCTTCTATACCTTATACTGGATTTAAGCTTCCAAAAATAACTTTATGGTGTAATAATTACAGGTGACATGCTTAGTTTTTTCTTTTGCGTCTTCATGCATGCCCAAAATGTTGTTAATTTCTAGTTTCATGATGTCTGAGAGACTGTTACATGCACATGGAACCAGTGTGAGACGTGGGTACAACATTGAGTATTTTCTTGAGTCATACCGCTGGTACCCTACCTTTTTCAAAATGGACTCCATACTGTCTGTCCTTCAACCAATCTCTTACCCACTCCAAGGCACATCTACTGCTCCAAATTAATCTGATGTTCTCATCACCCAATACAAGGTATCTGTCTGATTTTTCACGCACGCATGCACACACACCACACCACACCACACCACACACACACACACACACACCCTTCTCACCTCTCTCCACGGTATACTGTTACAAATATAAGAAAATTACAAAACAGCGCTCAAAAACAATACTACAATGAATATGTGAAAACAATAAACCTAGAAATACATATATGTGCATATAAAGTGCATGATAAACCAATATTAACCAATATATTAAAAGTGAATAAACCAGTGTCCACATGTATAGCCCAGACGGTGATCAAAATAGGCTTATACCAAACTGGAGCAAAATCCTAAAATCAAGGAGAATGCCATTTCCGCAGGGAGGGGGCCGCTCTTGGAAGGAAGTATCACTTCCAAAAATAGAGATCTAAAAGGCAAGAGGAAAAAGCGCACACACCCTAGTGCATTAAAAATGAACAATTTATTAAAATAGGGGGGGGGGAGACAAATGCCCACTTACAAGAAAACAGATAAAACAAGATAGAAATAGACACCCAGTTACCGGCAACCGGCTGGAATCTCTGCAGTCAGCTGGAGGGCAAACTCAGTGGATATGAGTCTGCAGCAACAACAGGGATCCCACTGACCTAAGTCTCGATGTGCCGAAATCAAATTGGAACGAAAAAAGTCTCATGTGTGTCCATATAATCGCACACAACCTGGCAACGTATTCGTCGTCAGTGTTGAAAGGGAATCCCAGTGCAGTCAGGAATCAGTTGGGGAATCTCGTGCATGGCCCGTCGCGTTTCAAGGCTGTGTAGTGACACAGATAGCCCTACGCGTTTTGCCAGCAAACAGCTGACTTTGTCAGTGGTATCCCCTCTCTCAAGACAGACTGGTTCCTTCTAGTGGAGGAGACATTTGATGAAATGGACATGGACCTTTTTACCACTCCATCCTCTGAACAAATCCCAAGATTTATGTGATGTCAGGAAAAAGGGCACATGGAAAATAAATTAGTGTTTCTATTGACATACCTGAAACTTCCATACGCTTTTCCTCCCCTGTCCCTTCTCCCAAGGATATAACAAAAATTCAGTACCTGATAGGTAAAAAGCTTAGTTCTGATAGACCCAGTATGGCCATCCAAGCTGTGGTGTTCCTTGATTCACCTTCTCACCAAAGGCCCAACTATCCAATTACAGTAGGTATCACCCTGAATTGCTTTCAGGGAATGGAGGACTTCCTACACAAGCTCCCACAGTCCATAGGGATGGCGTCATGTTATGGAGTTTAGCAGAACAGTCCCTTTCTTTAATTGTTCAAACTCATTACCCCCTCAGTAAGACCACGCACTAGAAAAATGAGTACAGTTCTTGGCATAGCTCCAATTAACCAAAACCCAGCTGAAGCTTAACTTTGAGTCAGTTTTAGATTTCCAACCACACAAGTTTCAAGAGGGTTTGACGGTTTCCATTCTCAGGTCATACCAGGACCAGCGCAAGGGTTTCATGCACCCTAGGCGAAACTTAAAACTTGCACCCTAAAAAGAAAATAAACAGTGGCGTAGCTATAGGGGCTGCAGGGGGTGCAACCGCACCCCAGCGCTACGCAAATTAAAAATAATAGAGTGCCAAAATACCGGACAAAAAAAAGAAAAATTATTTAAAAAAAAAGATAAATAAAAAATAATAAGAGGAAAAATGTATTATTATTATTAATGCGTCTTTAGGACCTTTGCACCCTAGGTGACTGCCTAGGTTCGCCTAATGGACATGCCGGCCCTGGGTCATACGGTGCAACCTTAGGTGCCCTAGTACTCTCAAAAAGATTTATCCACCTACTCAGAGGTGCGACATTGTCTAGACCTATTACACTCAAATACACTTCCTTCTTGGATATTGAACCTCTGTTGGTCTTTCTGTCATCTTTACACAGACCTTTATAGACTTGAGATACTTATCTATAAAGTTGTTATCCCTACTAGTTCTTGCTTTTGCGTCTAGAAGAGCTCGGCTCTCCCTGGTTTATATCTTTGATTCCTGGCCAGTACAGACACCAGGAGGATTCCACATCATACTTAAGGGGAGAACAAAATCCATGTACTGTACCATGGACAAATCCAGTAGAATTAGACTTTGTTAGTGACACAAAAGATCCCTCCCTCTGCATTGCCAAGTGTCTATCAGCCTACCTAGATAGAACCTCCCCTCTTAGGCAAGACACTACCCAGTTGCTGATAACTTCCAGATAACCTTTTAGACCAACAAAAATTACACAATTTGAGGTTGGAACCAATCTGGCATAGTTTAAATAGCATTAATTTAGAGGGCTGCAGCTACAAAAGCAGCAGTATATGGTGTCTACTTACCAATTACCATGCAAGTGACTCGCTGGGTTTCTACTTGCACTTTTGTAAAACATTTCTGGAGACCTTCCGAATCAGGAAGAGTTCAATTTGCTTGGGCAACCACCAGATGAAGGCTTTTGCAAGGTGGCAAGTCTCCCGAAGAACAATACCCAGGTTGCAGCAATCTATGATCTGCAAAGTTCCTTTGTTCTACTGAATAAGAATTGCAAGCTGGCAACAGTCGCCTTTCTTGCCTATGTCACCTCATTTTGAAGCCAGATGCCGAGGAGGGAACACCTCCCCTCCTAAGAAGAAAAGAAGGGCGTGGCGTAAGAAGATGGAAGAAGACGGAGAAGACCCCAAAGAAGAAAAGAAGACCCCAAGACTGACGTAAAGGATTATAAATAGAAGAAAGAAGACACTGTTGTGTATTGTAAGTGTTTATTATTTTATGGTTACCTTTGGATTGGTTCCAGTGCTTCCGGGTCGCCTTCATTTCAGTGAGTGGGCATCTAATGGTAAACAAAAAAAAAGTTTATTATTTTTACTTTTACAAGTTTTTTGTGATTTTTTATTCATGTCTTTTATTTTTTCATTCCCATTTAATGCCCCTGAATGTATCTATGTCCCTAAGGATATACATACATTCACGGACACTGAATGGGTGTATTCTAGGTGATTTTTGGATGTAAATGCATTGTTTTTTATGCTCTATTATTGCCCCTGTATGTTATGTATATCTATCTATATGGATAGACATACAGGGATAATAATTTATTGTTTTGCTAATGTTTATTTTCTTTTCATGTATGGCTAATGTATTTAGAAGCTTTATTTATACATTGGTGTGAATAATGTAATTTGTATTTAGTTACAGGTTATTTTTAATGGCTTATTTCTGGTAGTTAGATTGGAATGATGGTGGTTACTTTCAATTAGAATTCTTTTGGCAATGGTTTGGCTTTAGGAATTGAATAGGGAATTGTATAATTGATTTGTATTGTATTGTAATTGGTTTAGGAAATTCATTAATTGATTGATGGTAAATGTATTTATGTTGCTTAGTTTCTATTTGATTTTCATGGTGGCATTGGTGGTAGGGGACATTGTTCATAGTGTATTTTATTTTTACATATATTTTGCATAGTGTTACATGTTGCACAGATTAATTGCATCATGTACACATTCAATGCAATTGTGTGACATTTCATATACATTTGTGTAGCTGCTGGTTTGTTGGTTTATTTTTACAAGTGCTGCTGGATTAATTGTAACATGCAATGTGGTGATTTTAAGATTAAGAATTCATGTTTTTATTTATGCATGTTTTATGTGTTTCATAATGGCCAAATAATCTATTATCCATATCTGGATAATAGTTATTTTGCACATTATTGTACTGTATGTGTTGGGCGGGGGGGAGGGGGGGGATTGATGTATTTAATGTATAGGTCAGGTTTATTTTTTTTACATACAGGGTTGGTTCCTTTTGGTCTGCGGGAGAACTCTGGAGACCACCTGAGGTCTCCTCGGGCTTTCCACGGGTAGCAGGCTGGAGGTGTCCACAGGGGATACCTGCGGGGAAGAACCGGTGGCCCCACATGAGGGCACCACGGATCCGTAGGGACCACCAGTGGGCCCACAGACCCTCGTGGGAACCACCGACGCTCCTCAGACACCTGTGGGTCTGACCAGGAGCCCCCCAGACAGCCGCGGGCCTACCCGTGGAGACCCCATTGTGACCCACGGTGACCCGCGGAGACCACCTGGTGGACCAAGGCGCCTGGCGGGGACCACCCATAGGCCTCCAGACCCTGTTTGAAACCAGGTGCTGGGCTACAGTAGGTCTGTGAGGTGACCCGTCAGGCCCACCGGGGACTCCCATGGGCCTGGGGTATTAACCCTACATGTAAAAAAATTAAATCATGTATTTATGGGGGGGCACAGGGGGTGGGTTATGTATAGAATAAATATAATGATGTTTATTGTGGAGCTGTGTATTGCTTTTCTTGTGGGTACTGGAGGTGGGGGAAGGGGGTATTGGCCCCAAGGGTATGTGGGTAGGCCTCCCGCCTGGGTTAGTGGGTTAGTGGGTGAGGGTGGTTAGGCCTCACGGGATGGGTAGTAGGGGAGGGTATTTACTGTAGGCCTCCCGCCTGGGTTAGTGGGTGAGGGTGGGTTAACCCCTTAATGACTGTAGCGGTTAATGACCGCTAAGGTGATTAAGGGGTTAGGGGCTATTTTATTCTTGTGTATGGTTTGCAGCACCGGAGGGACATGGGCAGGATGAAGATGAGGATGAAGACGGCCTTCATCGTGGGTACCTGTAAAAGGTAAGTGTAATATGTATTTACTGTATTTATTGAAAGTTATATGTATTTAAAATGGGCAAATGCATTATTATCCATATGTAGATAATAGTAATTTTGCCCATTACAGTATTGTATGTGTTAGGGGGGTGTATTTAGTTATAAATATTGTTTATTATTTTTGGAGGTGCAACATTGGTACCGCAGGCCCACGGGTACCCCGGGACGGCCGCGGGGACCCCCGAACTTCCGCGGGGACCCCCGGACCTCTGCGGGGTCAGCCGGGGACACCTGCCGGCCTGTTGTATGGGTGTTGCGCACGCAAAAATGTAAACAGGTCCTGCTTTTTTATCACCTGCCTTGAGTTGGCAATCTTTTTTGAACGTAACTTTCGCGTACGATAACTTTGCATAGCTTAGTGAATCCCGGAGAAGGGCAGAATTGAACGCAAACAGGTTATCGTACGAGCAAAGTCAGTTTCAGAACGCAAAGTGCCTGTTTGCGTGGCTTAATGAATCGTGTTCGGCGGAACATCACGTTCTAAGAGCACTTTGCGCTCTTAAAACAACTTAACGGAGCTTAGTGCATAGCCCCCTTACTCTTTTTACCATCTGTCTGCCTCTCAGTAGATCCGGTGCTTCAGAGGGGATGTGACGGAATGGGAGAGAGAGAGGGAGGGGGAGGCAGAGAGGGAGGGGGAGAGAGATATTGATTGCAGGGGGGGAACATTTTTTTAAACATATCTCTGCATGCGTATCCCCATCAGCTGTTGCTAGGTGGCAACCCTTTTCCAGAGAACAAAGGAATTTTACAGATCATAGATTTCTGCAAACAGGGTTAACGCTACTGAAATCAAATATTTATTCTCTGTGATCCTGATATGTGCTATTTCTCAGTAAAGCGTGAGGAATCTGTGTGAGAGATATGAATGCAGTACTTTTAGTCTTTGCTAGAGTAAGTTCCAGGGCCGCCAACAGAAATCATGGGGCCCAGGACAAATGAAAGGAGCAGGGCCCCCTGCCCCCCAACCCATAGCGCACCTACAGTAACACGAAAATATATTTTTTTTTAGCGCGCAACTTTTACTTAACTGTTTTCTTGTTATTGTTAATACGGAAAAAAACATTATAATGCAATCTGTTTATTTTAATATTTTCAACAAAAGACAAAGATACCCAATGCTACATCCAATGTGACAAAAGGCCCTTGGGGATTCAGTATGGGCCCCTGGTTAAATATGGGCCTGGGGGGGATTTAAATATGGGCCTGGGGGGCGTTTAATATGGGACAGGGGGGTTAAATATGGGCCTGGGGGGGGATTTAAATATGGCCCTGGGGGCGGGGTTTAATATGGGACAGGGGGGTTAAATATGGGCCTGGGAGCTACATATAAACACATATATGTATATGTTTACATCAGAGAGCACCGTAGCGTGCTGGCAGTGGAAGCTTGGCAGCCTGGGATACAGAGAGGAATAAGCTTAGAGGCAGCTGATAGCCGGGGCCCGGCCACAACCGGCAGCAGGGCCTGGCCAGAAGTCGGGGGAAATTTAAAGCACCGGCTGCCCCCCCCCCCCCCCCCCCCCAGCCAGCGGGCCCGGCACACCAGCCCCGGCAGACCCCCCTGTTGGCGGCCCTGGTAAGTACCAATAAACTAGTGTCCAGTATTTACTAAAGTCATTCTCAATAGAATAGCACTAATAGAAACGTATGATTCTCCTTTATACTGTTACTGTGCTTTGAGGGCAACAAGGGCAGGCAAAGCATACAATCAATATTTCAAAGACGGATAATCAGCTTCACTATACAATGCATTCTATTGCTTTTATGGGGAGAAGGGAACATTTGTAGCCTAAACCTGCAATGCTACTTAAGTTATTGTTATGCAGGTCTAATGAGCAGACCCTGAGACCTCTGCCGTTCCATGCTCCATTTTACTACGTAACTATTATTTGAATGCATGTCTTATAATTGCAGTATGTTAAAAAAAAATCAAGTTAAGATCTAAAAGCACTGTGAAAAAGCACAGCAGCAAATGTCAAAGACCACGCAGTGCATGCA
Organism: Ascaphus truei; assembly: GCA_036426205.1. Classification (NCBI taxonomy): domain Eukaryota; kingdom Metazoa; phylum Chordata; class Amphibia; order Anura; family Ascaphidae; genus Ascaphus; species Ascaphus truei. The sequence goes on from CM071570.1 coordinate 211,907,634, forward strand.
GCTTTGGGATAGGCCTATAAAAAAAAATTAAACAAATGTTCTCATACCCTCCAGCTACACCTATTTAGCCAGTACTGTACCTGCTTTCATGTCCTGTACCTATTTAATTCTTTAATTCAGCTGTACCTTTTTTTTTTAATATAACTTAAATTTTTATTGAGTTTTACATATGTAGCCAGGTCCCCCTCTGCCTTGTAGGCCCCCCCTCTGGGTAATCACCGCGGCGGTAGAGCGGCCGCTTGCGGGGAGGTGCGGGGCGTGTGCGCACACAGCGCTCCTCTTTTCATGTGTGGGGGTTGCCGGGGACGCGTGGGGCCGGTTGCTAGGGCTGCGGTCGCGTTGCGAGGACTCCCGGCGGTTCCCGGTGCAGGGTGCCGCCATGTCTGTTGCCCTGCGCATGCGCAGTAGCAAGAAGCGACGGGAGGCACAGAGACACATCGCGCATGCACAAAGGAAGTGCGCGCGAGGCGGCCAATGGGAGAATAGCTCTCAAGAAGAATACAGCCCCCAGGGTGCACAGGGGCAGAGTCAGGTGATGCCAGGTAGCCAATAGAGCTGTAGGATCTCCCTGCAGAGGAAATTGGATACATTTTGCACGCTGAGCCCACGCTAGTCAGTGCCAGGAGAGGCTAGGGGAAGGAGGTGCAGGAGTCAGTGTCTCCCTGCACTAGGCCAGCAGCCCCCTAGGCCCTAGTTGGCCCTGAGCCATCTAGTAGCTTGTGTTGCTTCAGGGACAGGCCCCAGGTTAGGGACCCTGCCCCTTACTATCAAGAGCCAGTTAGGGACACAGCGGACGCTGCACTTCCCATCCAGAGGCTTGGGATCAAGCCTGCTCCGCAGAGAGAGCG
>CM071570.1:211908551-211931328 GCA_036426205.1 Ascaphus truei
GAAGCGCAGCGTCCGCTGTGTCCCTAACTGGCTCTGAATAGTAAGGGACAGGCCCCAGGTTAGGGACCCTGCCCCTTACTATCAAGAGCCAGTTAGGGACACAGCGGACGCTGCACTTCCCATCCAGAGGCTTGGGATCAAGCCTGCTCCGCAGAGAGAGCGGAACTGTACCAAGGGTGGACCGCCCTGACCGATCATCTCCCCGTAGGAACCGGACATTGCCAGAAAGCACGTATGATCCTTTGCGAAGACCCTTTAACACCCAGGTGCCGTCGCACTGGGCAGGTAACGTTACACACGTGCACACACGAGTACTCGCACATAGTGGCAGCGCTGACCACGGGACAAGGGGGGTTATACTGTGAACACGGTGTGGGGGTACACGGTGGGTGTGGGGATTACATCATATCCTAATGCAGTGCTAACCTTTAATGTGATTGGTATAAGTTATGCGCATATATGCAGTAAAGCCTGTCCTGTTTTACAACTGTGTGATTACCGTGATTGTTTCCTGTGAGGGCCTCCTCCCACTCCGTTGGGATCCCTCCCAGGTGGAGGCGTTGCACCACGAGATTGTTATATGTATGTACCCCAGGCTCTCCGAGTGGAGGCTTAGGCTCCTGAGAGCCATACAGGTATACACAGCAGAGGTAGCATCTGTATTCACAGGGAATACCCGTTACACATATATAGTACATAACATTCTAGAGTCAGAGTTCGTACTCTAAGCTATACCTTTTGAACCTATTTCTGGGAGTGGTTGAAAGTTGGAACCTTCAGCTAATTAAAACACCTGGGAGAGTGTGTGCCTGTGTGCGTGCACAAACATCACATTTTATTGCCAATAGGATATTTGCTTATAGTAAATTGCATGTATTACAGACACTCCCTAGAAGATGTCCCTCGCTTGAAAGCTCCTCAATCCCGCACTGACGTAGCTAATAAACTTAACCTGTTTTCGTTTTGCAAATGTTTTCTCTGTTTATAAAAAGTTTGCAGTGACCATGTCAAATATGTGACATCAATGTGTCTTCAAACTGGAAACATTGTAATCTCTAGAAAGTGTCACAATGAATAGGGTGATTGGGGTGACTAAAAGAGATAAAAAGTGATAAAACTATGTCCTGTCTGATTACACAGAACTGATCCTCACGGTGCCTTCAGCAAAACATAAAATAAAATGCTCTCATATTGTATATTTTTGTTTGAAACAGCATTATGGAATTTATTCTAAATAATCATATTAAATGCACAATTAAATGCACTATATAGTGTATATATACAACATACCATGGAATTAGCAATTACATTTTGCTAATCCACACCATGTGTTATTGTATTCCTTACTAAATTCATATAACAGTTTAGCCATCCAGTGTTATTGCTTCCTGAATCACATACGTTTGTTTCCCTTCCGTAATAAGCCCACACCCTGGAAAAAAAAAATAGAAATTAAAATTCCAGGCCCGCATCCGGAGCAGCTGTTTGGAAAATATTTCCTATTTACAAACTTCGGTGTGAAAAAGGGAAAAGGATGTTGGCAAAAAATCAGCTTAAATATCTCTTTAGGGGTTACAAAGTTTATATCCGTATCTGTGTCTTTTATGCAAAAATACTTATCACATTCGGGGCAATTGGGCCTGTAAGTTCACTATGTGTGTCATAGTGGTGCAGTAAAACCCCCCCCAGATGTTTTCAATGTGATTTTATTTCTTAATAAATGTGATGCATTTGGAGCACCAGCCCTGCATTCATTTTGCACCAGGAGAAATTTGAAATAGTCTGTTGCAATCTTTTGTACCGTAGTAGAATGAGACATTATTATATCTGCATATTTGTATGTATATGTATGTATTTATCCACTGCCTACTACCATCTAGGCTCCGGTAAGCGGGCATTTCAGCCAGTTACAGGATACCTTTGGGACTTTTATTATTGTGTGTTTTTATTTCAACTGAACAATTTGTTGTTATATTAAATGTTTTTTTTACTTTTTCCAGTCATCTATCTGTCTCAGCAATTGTTTGTCTTAGTATTTGTTAGTGGTGTTTCATGTTTTTTGTTAGTTACTGTATTACACTATGTTTGTTTTGATATCTTTTCCATGATTGATCGTCGACACGAGGCCAAGTGGATATCACCCTCCATCTGGTTGTATATATCCTTTTTCATCTAGTACTCCTTGGGGCCAAGCGCCATAGATATAACTTTTCTTTCCTATGTATTTAGTTGTAGTACATACAATAGGTCTTTATATATGTAACATGGTAAGTCCATTCTACCTGTCTTTCCCACTGTTACGTAAGCCCCTAGTAAGTTCAGGGCAGTAACAGGTTAATTCTGTGGGTATTATACCCCCTGCAGCCTCCTCTGTGATGGACAGAAGTGAGGTGGTAACTCATGACCTGTCTAAGCCTATCAGGATAGGTATAGATCATGAACCCATCCCTTCTGGAATCCTAATCAGAGGAGTGGCCCAAAGTTAGAGTAGTCTTGCTCTGCCTTCCAAGGTGAGAGTATGGGTTGTCAGCCTCTCCCATGGCGTGGATGAGCTGGCCCACCCTAGGTCAAAAGACCTAGGGAACATCAAGACTCAAGGCCCCATACTATCGGGGTGAGCACCATCTGAAGCCCTGGTATGTATCACCTATGCTGTATGAAATGCTGTGCAGCATGTCCAATAAAGCTACCTGTTCATTATACCTCTGCCTGGGTGTCTGTTCCTGGGCAAGAGGGGTAAGGAGTGCAGTGGTGGGGACTGACATCCCATCACAGCTGGAGGTACTGACACCATGAACCAGAACCCAGAGACCACCCAAAAGCCTGTCCTGTTTCCCCTTACCACCGCGTCAGACTCAACTCTCCTGTACTAGCAGGTATGCCTCAGCACCACACTAGATAGTAATTCAGTCCTTCTCCCATAGGGGGGAGGGGGGAATATGGGTTACACATACTGTAGATAGTAAGATATAGCAGTCCTCTCTCTGTTCTCACACAGTCCTTTTAGAAAGCATCTCTCTTCCCCCCTCATCCTCCCCAGCTGGAGCCAGAAGTTGAAGCTAACTTGACAATATCTGGGCTGCGTTCTAAGATGAAATGTCAGCTCTGGAATGACAATTGTTAGGTTCATCTGTTCAAAAGCGTTGCAAAGTCTCCCCATACATTGTACATTTCTAGTGCAGCCACTCAACATTTCTTGTGAGTGCACATGATCATTCTATTTGGAGATCAGTCTGTTTCTATGCTCTTCACTTCCTTGCTAAAATTACTTTTGATGGCGCTATCTACAGTATGTACATAGTCCTGTCAATAATTAGATAAGTTAAGCTTATTATCCATACTTTCCGCTTCCAAGAGAGAACTAAAAATAGAAAGAAGCCAATAAGGATATGGTCGTGGTGATGATGCTGCACTGTGCTGTTATCTGCTCCCCCCTACCCCAAAAGGCATAGTGCAGGAGTGGCCAACTCCAGTCCTCAAGCGCCACCAACAGGTCTGGTTTTAAGGCTATCCCTGCTTCAATTCAGAATGAGTGAGCCACTGATTGAGCTACCTGTTGCTGAAGCCGTAATATCCCTAAAACCTGGCCTGTTGGGGGCCCTTGAGGACTGGAGTTGGCCGCTCCGGCTCTAGGGTCATCAGATTCTGTTAAAACTGAATTAATATTGCACCTAGAGAAAAAAAAAAACATATCAGGTGGTGTTTCCCCAATTTTATAACCAAAGTCATCAACATTGCAGCAAAAAGAAAACAAAAACAATCCGAAGGCCCATTACACAAAAAAAGAGCAACACTTTGAGTGCCATACAAATTATATCCAGGCCCAGTTTGTATTCCATGGGTCTGGGATTGGGTATCTTTATCTGGACCTGACGCCCTTGCTCCCCAGTTGATTGAAGTCTTCCTGAGTATTGTATGTATGCATGTATGTAATAGTAATAATAATAATAACTTTATTTCATATAGTGCTTTCTCCCAATGGCACTCAAAGCGCTTCACAATCATAATATAGTGCTCGGTAAGCAGCACCGTCAATAAGATTTTCTACAAACACAGTGCCTGACCAGATGAGCTTACAAGCGATGTGTTTGGTGCCTGAGGCACAGGGAGATCAAGTGACTTGCCCAAGATCACAAGGAGCTGACACCGGGAATTGAACCAGGCTCCCCTGATTCAAACTCAATCTCATTGTTTACAGGAGCAAGAGTTCTGATAAGGTGTGAAGGGATAGCATCGAGAGGGCAAGAGGTAGAAGGACAGAGAGACATACCAAATAGATGTACATGTAATTATGGTTCTGTTGCGCTTTTTTTCTTATCTTCTACTTCCATTGGATGTGGTCGCTTCAGTGACTTCCTGTTGTCTGCAAGGCCCTGGTCCTTTACAGTGCCATTAACTTATAGTTGTGATACTTTTGGTAAAACCTCCCTATCAGTTATTTATTTTCATACTATGTAGCCCTGGTAAGAAATAGGGCTATAGTTCTTTCCTCCTCCTGGTATAAGCCCTGGTAAGGGCAGGCTTCCAGGGGTTATCATGGGTTTCCCCCACTTCAAGCACTGCCCTGAATGGTGGAGGTAGGTCACCTGACCCTGTGTCAAGGCAAGAGACACAGGGGAGGGGCCTGCTGAAATCATAAAGAGCAGTGCACTTCCTATTTAGAGTGAGTTAAGGGAGTCTGTCTGTCTGAGAGAGTATCTGGAGTGTGACTGTGACACTGGCTGGTCCAGTGTGACAGTTAGTGAATTTACAGTTGGAGAAGGAGAAGCCAGCAGCCTCTGAGTATAGCTGCTAGAATTATAGAGTAGTGAGGTGGACCAATGCCTCTCACCCTGCTTAGGGGGTGAGGGAAGAGCTAGCCCCACTCTGTGTGCCCTTGGCCCAGGGTGGTGGCAGGGGAAGAGACCATCCTGAAGGAGAGCAATCAGAGTGGAGTGGACACCCTGTACCTGTCTGCTGCTACTGCTGCTGTTGTTGCTGATACTACTGCTGTTGCTGTGAATAAAGACCTGCTGCTTTTAAAGAAAGCAGTGTGTGAGACTGGAATCTCTCATCCCTGTGTGGGAACTCTCTATAAGGATTCCACCCCGCATTCCTGGGGCTTACTAGAGATGGAGGCGCTGCACCACTAGAAGAGAACTAAGGCATCCACCCCAGAAACCTGTTCCTGCTATCCCCAATACCATCGCGGGAGACTCAGGCCCTCCTGTTGCCAGCAGTTATGCACCACACTAAGTCATGTAGCCAGACCCTAGTACAGAGCAAGGGGGCCGATCTGCGATTGCCCCGGGGTCGATGGGTCACACTACATAACTGTAGTTTTTAAAATACCAGTTACTAGTCTTTTCTCCAGGTTCCCACTCCCACTCATTAATAGCTTTTCCTTGCTGCCACCACAACCATGACCACGATAACCACCATCACCTTGCCACCTTCCCAAATCCCTCCATAGCCAATAGAACTATACATAATGTACATCATTTATTGAGTGGTGTATTATGTATATCTAGTATTGGTAGCACTCCCAATGCACAAACACGTCTATATAGGTCCACCCTCCCCACCCCAAATGCACAAACACATGGTTGGTGTGCCCTATTTATCATCTCGTCCTTCGGCATATGTAGCATAACTAGTGAATTTTGAAAGCAAAATTAATCAACATTAATGGAAAATACAATGCCCATTGACGTTGAGCATAAAGCGAACTTGCCACAAACGTTTGGATTGAACCACACTTTTTCGCTGACTTAAAAAGGATGAAATTCACATAGTTTGGTTAGGTGAATATACAGGGCTGCTGGCAGGAGGGGACAGCCGGGATTGTTGTCCTGGGCCCACCCAGTCAAGGGGTCCGGCCTCCCTGTCGGCAACACTACAGTTTCCACTCTGTGCAGGCATCCCGGGCCCTCCCCTTTCCTCAGCACTGCCCCTCTCCCTTCCCTCCTGCAGGCAAGCCAGGCCCACCCCTTTCCTGGCTACCGACCCCCTCCCTTCTCTCCTGCAGGGCCCTCCCCTTCCCTCGACACCGCTCATCTGTCCCTCCCCAGGCTTTCGCAGGCCTGCTGGTCTCTGCGTTGTACTGGCCATGCTGCTCCAGCAGGCCCATCCAAAGGTCCCAGGTAAGCCTCATGCCCACCTAATACCACCCTCCCAGGTACCTTACCCACCTCAAGGGGGGAGAGAGCTTATTTTTGTGTGTGTGTTTGGGGTGTGGGGCTTATTGTGTGTGTGTGTCACTGTGTACGTGTGTCACTGTGTGTGTGCGTCACTGTGTGTGTGCGTCACTGTGTGTGTGTCATTGTGTGTGTCACTGTGTGTGTGTGTGTCACTGTGTGTGTCACTATGTGTGTGTGTGTGTCACTGTGTGTGTCACTGTGTGTGTGTGTGTGTGTGTGTGTCACTGTGTGTGTCACTATGTGTGTCACTATGTGTGTGTCACTGTGTGTGTGTCACTGTGTGTGTGTCACAGTGTGTGTGTCATAGAGTGTGTGTGTGTCACTGTGTGTGTGTGTGCGCGTATATTGGGGAAAGAGGTTATTGAGTGAGGGGAGAAAAACACATGGGGGTGGGAGAGGTGGGGGTGTAAAAGAGAGAGAGGGGGAAGGAAAGGGTCACGGGGGAATGTAAGAGGGGGTGGAAGGGAGGAGGTATATAGAAAGGGGGGGTGTAAGAGAAAATGGGGGGGGGGAGGGTTCTCACAAGGCTGTCAACACGTGGATAGGGGGCCCCATGGAAATGTTAGTCCTGGGCCCCGGGAAAGTTGTTTGCGGACCTGTGTGTATATATGTATGTATATATATATCTATAGCTATATCTTTATAGCGCTGATTTTTGACATTACTAACTGTGATTCTTTGGAGAATCCTACCGTATCACGCTTGGAGTTAATCAATGACTCCAATGGTGTTTTTTCCATAAGTGATTCTTCAGATATATCTACTAGTGATTCCCACATTGGCCAATTTGATGGTCCGATTATTCAATCTCCTTTTAAGCCTAAATCCCTCTTTTTTCCTTACCATTCAAAAGGAAATTATATACAAACTTTTTAATCATTGGTCCATAATGATTTTCAACAATTATGTAGTGACCAAAAAACAAAACCTTTAAAGCGGAATCTTACTAGAGGAGAAGAAATGTCCCTAAAGGAATTGCAAAAACATGACAATCTTGTAATTCGTCTGGCAGACAAGTGGGGGGGGGGGGGGGGGCGGGTATCGTCTTACAGGATACAACTGTATATATTAAACAAGCATTACGTCTTCTTTCAGATGCTGCCTCTTACACTCAATTGAAATCAGATCCTACCGTCCCTCCATCTCCGCTCAGGACTTTGCTGACTATTTTAAGGAAAAGGTGGAATCCATACGGCAGAACATCCCCTCTGTTTCTTCCCCCATCCTACACCTCTTCCTAACTCTCCTCCTGCCTTCCTTGACTCTTTTTCCACTGTCTCAGAGGAGGATGTGTCGCTGTTGATCTCCTCTTCTCCCTCTACCACTTGCCCTCTTGACCCCATTCCCTCCCATCTCCTAAAACCTCTAGCTCCTACTATAATCCGTACGCTTACACACATTTTTAACTCCTCCCTCTGCTCTGGAACCTTTCCATCCTCCTTCAAACATGCAACAGTCATACCATTACTCAAAAACAGCAAGCTTGACCCTACCTGTCTTTCTAACTATCGACCTGTCTCCCTCCTGCCTTTTGCCTCTAAACTACTTGAACGTCTTGTATTCTCTCGCTTGCTCCATTTTCTCAACACCTATTCTCTCCTAGACCCTCTACAATCTGGCTTCCGCACTGCTCACTCCACCGAAACAGCCCTCACTAAAATAACTGACGACCTCCATGCTGCCAAAGACAGAGGTCATTACACTCTGCTCATATTACTCGACCTCTCTGCAGCATTTGACACCGTGGACCACCCTCTTCTCCTCCACATTCTCCATACTCTAGGTATTCGGAACAAAGCTCTATCCTGGATCTCATCCTACCTCTCCCATCGTACTTTTAGTGTCTCTTCTGCTAACACTTCCTCCTCCTCTATTGATCTCTCTGTGGGGGTACCCCAGGGCTCTGTCCTGGGACCTCTTCTCTTTTCTCTGTACACACTCTCTCTAGGTGACCTAATAACATCTTTTGGGTTTAATTAGAACCTCTATGCCGACGACACACAAATATACTTTTCAACACCTTACCTTACACCTGCTGTACAAACCAAAGTTTCTGAATGTCTCTCTGCTATATCATCCTGGATGGCCCTCCGACGCCTTAAACTCAACATGGCTAAAACAGAGCTCCTCATACTTCCTCCCAAACCTGGCCCTACTACCTCCTTCCACATTACTGTTGGAACTACAATCATTCACCCAGTAGCCCAATTACGCTGCCTAGGGGTCACATTCGACTCCTCTCTCACATTCGCCCCTCACATTCAAAACATTTCTAAAACTTGTCGCTTTTTCCTCCGCAATATAACTAAGATACGCCCTTTCCTCTGTTGTTCGACTGCTAAAACTCTGACTCAGGCCCTCATTCTCTCCCATCTTGATTACTGTAACCTCCTGCTGTCCGGCCTTCCTGCCTCTCACCTGTCTCCCCTACAATCTATCCAAAATGCTGCTGCCAGAATCACTCTACTCTTTCCTAGATCTGTCTCAGCATCTCCCCTCATGAAATCCCTCTCCTGGCTTCCGACCAAATCCCGCATCTCACACTCCATTCTTCTCCTCACTTTTAAAGCTTTACATTCTTCTGCTCCTCCTTACATCTCATCCCTAATTTCTCGGTATGCACCATCCAGACTCTTGCGTTCTTCTCAAGGATGTCTTCTTTCTACCCCCTTTGTATCTAAAGCCCTCTCCCGCCTTAAACCTTTTTCACTGACTGCCCCGCACCTCTGGAATGCCCTTCCCCTCAGTACCCGACTAGCACCCTCTCTATCCACCTTTAAGACCCACCTTAAGACACACTTGCTTAATGAAGCATATGAATAGCACTGTGGATATTCTAAACACGATACATAATGCTTGGCCCCCTGCAGACGCACTTACCAGAACTCCCTCCTACTGTCTCTGTACGTTCTCCCTACCTACCAATTAGACTGTAAGCTCCTCGGGGCAGGGACTCCTCTTCCGAAATGTTACTTTTATGTCTAAAGCACTTATTCCCATGATCTGTTATTTATATTATCTGTTATTTATTTGATTACCACATGTATTACTACTGTGAAGCGCTATGTACACTAATGGCGCTATATAAATAAAGACATACAATACAATACAATACCGTTGAATATCAAGAGAATCTATTTGTTTTATTGAAGGAGTCACAGAGCCTGATGAAGCCGTGGCATCGGCGAAACATGTTGCTCATACACTGAAGGAAGTTTGTCCCATTGAAGCCTCCGTAGCTGACCGAGTGTGATGTGTTCAAAGATCTCCTGCATGATCCTGTATTCCGGACGCGGCGTCTAGGATCCTATATGCTGCATTGCACACGGTCAGTGGTGTTGCTGATTTGGACTGTTGCACATGTGAGTTTTGTTGTTATATATGTGTGAATAAATGCACTTTTATCCACTATTGAACACATCTCATATACATCTTATTGGGATCACGTGGGTGTGAGCTGTGTCTGGCACCTGGAGGAATATCATTACTGAAGGGATAGAGATCTCTGGATCCACTTTAAAGGAACAGAAACCCCTCGTTGTATATGTACTTACACATGCCCGTGTGAGTATTGTGATATTACTAGCATTATTCACTCTAAACCTCCCCTTGCTGATCCCCCTGCTATATTGCGAAAGTATTTCGTCTAATCTTTTGCTCCCTATACATTGTGTATATGATATTGGGAGGATCCGAGGACCATCTGGACAAGGATTTCCATAGAAGAGTCAAAAGCAAAGACAAGTAAAGACAAAGACAAGACAAGATAAAGACAAGTAAAGACAAGTAAAGACACCTTTTGTTGTGTATTTACTTACACATGGCCGTGTGAGTAGTACTATCTTATATTTGTGCTATTTTCCCTACCCCTACTGGTCGAGATTGCATATATATATATACATATTTATTATTATTCATTATCTAATCCCTTGCTCCCCCTTTTACAGTATGTGTTTTTTCCAAATGTGTTCTGACTGAGGTTGAATTTAAATGTCTTTTTTCCACTTCTCCCCGGGTGCCTATTTTTTATCACCTACTGAAAGTTCACAAGTCCCTCACTAATCCCCCTGGCAGACCTATTGTATCAGGGATTGGGTTGATGATATCCAACCTGTCCCAGTATGTGGATTTTTTTCTACAGACTTATGTGACCTCCTTGAGGTCACATATTAGGCACAGTTTGTATGTCATTGACTCAATCTCAGATATAAAGTGGCAACCATCATATTTGTGGGCCACGTGTGTGCACATCAGTGCAATCCTTTTACACATGCATTGAGTACACCAAAGTTCTGGCAGCTATTAAGCACTTTTTTGATGGTAATCATGGATTGTCGGTTTCACAAAACAAATGTATTATTTCAGTTATTGAATTCATTCTCACACACAATTATTTTTTGTTTGAATCACAATATCACCTTCAAATCTGTGGAACGGCCATGGGGACCAGGTTCGCCCCGAGTTATGCCAATCTATTTATGTGTTGTTGGGAGGAAAGGTCTGGACCAACAATCCATACGGGGCGAGCCTGGTCTACTATGGCCATTTCATCGATCATATTCTTATTATTTGGGATTCTAATTTTGGGGATATTAAAGATTTATTTCATCACTTTTCAATGAACACATTTTGTCAGGTTATTACATCTGTTGTCGATTCCATCTCCCTGGTTTTCTTGGATCTCTGCCTCAAGATTGATTCTGACAATACTATCCAGACAGATGTACATATCAAGGAGGTGGCTACCAAGAGCTGACAGTAGTCATCACCAAGGTTGGCTGAATAATATTCCATTCAGCCAATTTGGTAGACTTAGACAGAACTGTTCCACTGATCTGGATTTTATTGTACAGTGTAATTCTATGAAGGATACATTTCTTGAAAAAGGCTTTGAGGAATCACTAGTAGAGGAATCTTTTTCAGAAGGCAGCTTGTCTTGATAGAGAAGAATTGTTGAGGGTTTCTAGAGAAAAACATCAAACAAAAAGTTTCCAAAAAGACGGGGATATTCTCTCAAGACAAGACGGTCTTTTCAACTCAATATAGTCAGTTGCGCAATTCTGTGAGAGCCACCTTTAATAAGCATTGGGGCATACTGACTCATGACCCTATTTTGAAGGATCACTTGGACCCACAGCCAGCTATTGTTTGTAGAAGGGCAAAATACAAAAAACTATGCTAGCTCCTACAAAATTGCGATCATTTGTGCCATCTCTATATGGTTCTAGGCCCACAGGTAATTTCAAATGCAATAGAGGGAGATGTATTACATGTTCCTTTATTGCTACACGAAATAATTTTTCTTCACATTCCAATGGTGAAACATTTTTTAGTTAAAGGTTTCATCAATTGTCAAACTACTTTTGTAGTTTATTTGATTACCTGTGAATGCGGCCTACAATATGTGTGTCGCACAACTAGACCACTTTCCACCTGTTTTTTGGAGCATAGTAAGAATATTTTGAATGTTATCACCAACCATTATTTATCCAAACATTTCCTCCATTGACAAAAGTACGGTTGGTCTTAGGGTCTTTGAAAAACTCTTTGACAAAGGCATTTACGCCCGAAACGTGTCAGAGTTTATTCGCTTGCCCTACCTTGCTTTTGGATGTCTCCTTTGTCTACCTCCAAATAAATTGTTTTTGTATTATCCGGGTGTGCCGTACCCCGATTTTTTCCCTGCATGCTGTGGTCCACATCCCTCCCCCAAGGATTCTACTGCTGATATCATCCCTATGCTGGATGCACGCCTTTGGAGCCATTATTTCGTCAATCTGTGAGTAACCTTACCTCATGGAGGTTTGTTCCTGTGTTACATATATAACCTCCGCCATAATTCTCTAAGTAGTTTCTCCTTTAAGTGTGGTGGTTAAGAGGATAGAATCGCTTTACAGGCTGTATCTTTCCTTATTATACCTTAAATTCCACTTGGAGACTCATGCCTTGCTATATGCTTACTACTATAATCTGAGTTACACTTTGGCAATTGGTGTTCTAAAAGTTTGTACAAGGATCTGAATTAACACTCCAATTATTGTTTCATACGGCTCACACCAAGGGACATCAAGAAATGGTTTATAACTACCTGTTCAATGTACTGTTGCACTGATACTGGACTTTACTGTTCGTACTTCTCTCTTAAATACTTTATTGTACAATGCATACAATTGTACATTATTTCTAACGCGATCCGCTTATAGCGCAATGTGATTCTTTGGACCCCAAGCACAGCGTTATAAGAGGGTTGAGCTGTACATGCTGTTTTGGTGTTATTTTAATGCTATTTATACTGTTTATATTTTGTATCAATATTGGTTATATTTGCAAATATATATGATTGTATCCATTTGTAGCACTTACAGTAGCTATGTTCCTGTATCCTATTGACTATATGTATCCACCTATCATGCCATTCTGATCACTATAAATGTTGAACAGCTGCTGCTTTTCAAGACACACTCCTGATGAAATCAGACTTTGATCTGATGAAACGCGTAGAGTTAATGTCATTTTCAAGAACCCATCAGCTGTAGAGGATTCCCTGCTTACAGACGCTTGGGACCGGAGATTTGTGGAGATGCAGAGTGTTGGTGTGCTGTGTGCTGCATCCTGCATATGGAGCTGACAAAGGCACCAAGATTTTATTTGGGCTGAGTATCGCGTAACCAGCGGTCTCTTTATCCCCCCCCCCCCCTTCATCCCCTTCTCTACCGGGGCACCGTTTGTTTGCGAGTGAACAGGTTTGCAGTAAACGTCTGGATCAGCAAAATCGTGGCTTTCTTCATTTACTGTAGGAGGCTTAACTGACGGACTCCCTGCTACTAAAATTGAAAATAGCTGCACACCAATAAATAATAATAAACAAAAGATACAACTCAACTACCGGTGCTCCTGGTCCAGGAATCTCTGCGTATTATCCCAAGGGTAATCAATAAAAGAAGCAAGGCACAGCGGATTTTCATCAAGCTATTTATTGCCAAAGAATTGACGTTTCGACCTCAAAGGGTCTTTTTTAAAATGAATGGCAATGAGGGAGAAGAAAGAACCCTACAGAATGCACTCACTGTGGGAACATGTATAATTTCGTATTAATTAAAACCCTTTTATTGAGTATTTTAAAATTATTTTTGGAAAGAGGGATCAGGTATATAAATCCGAGGCCTGTCCCTATACAACCGCTACCTGTTTGAACTCTTAATGGTTCAAATATCGCTATAGCAGAGACATAATTCACAATATGTCTTAGTGGCTCCCTGTCTTAATAGGATCAGAGTAGTTGCCCATTATGATTGTATGAACCTAATTTATCCACATATTTCAGTTATTCTAAAATATAAAGCTTGGTGAATTGTTAACACCAGCCAAATACACAGGAGGCACAAAAAATCGTGCCAAAGCTAAACATATGGTTAATATATATATACAGTGTTCGACAAATCACCCAAAAATCTACTCGCCCAACCAAAAAATCTACTCGCCACCTAGTCCCGCCCCCCACCCCGACCCTAGTCCCGCCCCCAATCCTAGTCCCGCCCCCAACCCCGCTTTAAAATAAAATATATAAATAAAATACATTTAATAAATTCCTAGCCAGAACAACATTCGTTTTTGACATAAATGTCTTTATTGTATTACATTATACTACAATTAGTCCTTGTTACGTGTGTGTGTGTGTGTGTGTGTGTGTGTGTGTGTAAATGTCGATCTAGAAATAAAAGCCAGGTGTGAATGACTAGTTTCCTGAACCCCTTAACCAGTGTCTGGACATCCCCGCTTCACAATATCTAAAGCAGCAATCCCACCTGGGATCTTACCTGATCCGCAGTTCCTCAATGTCCAGGTACCCTCAATCCTGCAATGTTAGGTGTTCCCTACCTGTCTTCTGGGTTAGGGGGGGTTCCGATGTCTTCTGTGTGAAGCTTGAGTCAGATCTACACTGGCGACACACTTTATTGAAGTGTGGCCAGTTCCGCAAGCCGGGAGATTTCCCGGCTTGCAAGTGGCAGCCCCTCGGCGTGCCGCGCGTCTCCGATGCGCGGTCACGCGTCATCGGGTGCCTGCGCCCCCTGCACGCGCGTCCAGGGCTCCCCGAGGGAGCCCTGGTGTCCCGCGATGTGGGGGACGGCGGCAGGGGGTTCCGGGGGACCCGGCGGACCCGGAGAGGAGAGGGGGAAGCAGCGATCGGCGGGCCTCTCCTCCGCTGCTTCGGTGCGCGCCCGGCACCCTCCGGCGCGCGCCAGGTAACTGCTGCGGCCGAGAACGGGCAAATGCTCGAATAAACTCGGCCGCAGCAGTAGAAGAAAGCAGTATAGGTTATTTTGGTGTAGTATAGGGCAGTTAAGATATATAGGGTAAATAAGAGATCCAGAAACAGAGTGTGAGACAGACACAGGGAGAGGGTGAGAGAGACAGAGGGGGTTGAGAGAGATAGGGGGTGTGAGAGAGAGAGAGAGAGAGAGGGTGTGTGAGAGAGAGAGGGGGTGTGAGAGAGAGATAGAGAGGGTGAGTGAGAGAGAGAGGATGAGTGAGAGAGAGAGAGGGAGAGAGAGAGAGGGTGTGAGAGAGAGGGTGTGATAGAGAGAGAGAGAGGGTGCGAGGGAGAGAGAGAAGGTGTGAGGGAGAGAGAGAGGGTGTGGGGGAGAGAGAGAGGGTGTGGGGGAGAGTCTCCCATCCTGACCTAACCTGGAACCTCCTGCTGCCGGCCTCATGCCTCTCACTGTCTCCCTACAATCTATGTCCAAAAACGCCGTGCTGCCAGAATCATCTTACTCTTTCCTAGATCTGTTCGCATCTCCCCTCATTGAAATCCCTCATCCTGGTTTCGACCAAACTCCGCATTCACACTCATGGTTCTCCTCACTTTAAAGTCTTACATTCTTCTGCTCTCCTAACTTCATCACCTAATTTGCGGTATGCACACATCCAGACTCTGCGTTCTTCTCAAGGATCTTCTTCTTTCTACCCCTTTGTATCTAAAGCCCTCATCCCGATTAAACCTTTCTTCATGACTGCCCCCGACACCTCTGGAATGCCCCTTCCCCCAGTACCCGAACAGCACCCTCACTCGAATCCACCTTAAAGACCCACCTTAAGACACACTTGTTAATGAAGCATATGAATAGCACTGTGGATATTTAAACAGCATCACATAATGCTTGGCCCCGCAACGGCACTTACCAGAACTCCTCTCTACTGTCTCTGTACGTTCTGCCCTACCACCAATTAGATGTAAGCTCTCGGGGCAGGACTCCTCTTTCCGAATGTATTTTATGTCGGTAAAGCACTATTCCCATGATTGATTATTAATTATTCTGTTATTTATTGATTACCACATGTATGTAATCGTGAAGCGCATATGTACACCCTAGGCGCTATATAAATATTAAGACATTCAATACAATACAATACGTTTGAATATCAAGAGAATCTATTGTGTTTATTGAAGGAAGTCCACAGCAGCCTATGATGAAGCCGTGGCATCGGCGAAAAATGTGTCATACACTGAAGGAAGTTTGTCCCATGAAGCCTGCCGTAGCGATCACCGGTGTGATGTGTTTAAAAGATCTCCTGCATGATCCTGTATTCGCGCGAGCCTGCGTCTAAGGATCATATATGCTGCATTGCAAACGGTCAGTGCTGGGTGTGATTTGGACTTTGCACCAGTGAGTTTGTTGGATATACTGTGTGAATAAATCACTTTTATCCATATTGAACACATCTCAATAACATTATTGGGATCAGGTGGGGGTGTGAGCTGGGTCTGGCACCTGGAGGACATATAATAACTTGAAGGGGATAGAGATTCTGGATCCACTTTAAAGGAACAGAAACCCATCGTTAGGTATACTGTAACACATGCCGTGTGATAAGCCAGTTGTGATATTACTAGGCATTATTCACTTAAAACTCCCCTGCTGATCACCCCTGCTATATTGCGAAAGTATTTCGTTCTAATATCTTTAGCTTCCCTATTACATTGTGTATATGATATTGGGAGGATCCGGGACCCATCTGGACAAGGTTTCCATAGAAGAGTCAAAGCACAAGACAAGTAAGAACAAGACAGACAAGATAAAGAAAAGTAAAGACAGTAAGACCACCTTTTGTTGGATTTACTTACACATTGGCGTGTTGGTGTGAGGGTCGTAATATCTTATATTGTGCTATTTTCCCTACCCCTACTGGTCGAGAGATGGCATATATATATATACATATATTGTATATATAATATCTAATCCCTTTGTCCCCCTTTACAGTATGTGTTTTTCCAAAGTGTTCTGATGAGGTTGAATTTAAAGGTCTTTTTCACTTATCCCGGGGCCTATTTTGTTATCACCTACTGAAAGTTCACAAGTCCCTCACTAATACCCCTGGCCAGACCTATTGTATCATGGGATTGGGTGATGATATTCCATACCTGCCAGTAGATGTGGATTTTTCTTCACAGACCTTATGCTGACCTCCTTGAGGTAACATATTAGGCAACAGTTTGTAGTCATTGCACTCAATCTCAGTATAAAGTGGACCATTCATTATTGTGGGAGCCACGTGTGTGACGATCAGTGCATCCTTTACAAATGCTGCATGTGAGTACACCAAAGTTTCTGGCGATATAGCACTTTTTGATGGCGTAATCAGGATAGTGTAGGTTTCAACAAAACAATGTATATTTCAGTTAGTTTGGAATCATTCTCACCACACATTATTTTTTGTTTGAATCACAATACACTCAAATTCTGTGGACGGCCATGGGGACCCGGTTAGCCGAGTTTATTGCCAACTATTTATGTGTTGTTGGGAGGAAAGGTGGACCAACAATCCATACGGGCGAGAGCTGGTCTCTTCTGGCCATTTCATCGATCTATTCTTATGATTTTGGGATTCAATTTTGGGATTATTAAAGGATTATTGTCATCATTTTCAATGAACACATTTTGTCACGGTTATTACATCTGTTGTCGATTCCATCTCCCTGGTTTTCTGGATCTCTGCTCTCAGATTGATGCTGACAATATATCAGACAGATGTACATCATCAAGGAGGGTGGCTACCAAGAGCTGACAAGTAATCACCAAGGTGGCTGAATAACTATTATTCAGGCCAATTTGGTAGAGTACGACAGAACTGTTCACTGATACTGGATTTTATTGTACAGTGTATTATCGAATCTCTGAAGGATAATTTCTGAAAAAGGCTTTGGAGGAATCACTAGTAGAGGAATCTTTTCAAGGAAGGCCAGACTTGTCTTGATGAGAGAAGAATTGTGAGGTAGGATTCTACACGAAAGAAAACATCCACCCCACCTCAAAAAAAAGGGGATATTTCCAATAAACGAATCAGACAAGGCACCGGTTTTTTCAAACTCAATATAGTCGTTGACGCAATTCTGTGAGAGCCACTCTTGAATAAGCATGGGCATACTGACTACATGACCCATGTTGAAGGTGCTCAACTTGGACCAGCATGGCAGTGACTATTGTTTGATAGAAGGGCAAAATACAAAAAACCATGCTAGCTCCTACAAAATTGCGACCAGTTGTGCCAATCTATATTGGTTCTAGGCACCACAGGTAAGTTCCAAATGCAATAGAGGGAGATGTATACAATGTTCCTTTATTGCTACAGAAAATAAGTTTTTCTTCACATTCCAAATGGTGAAACATTTTTAGTTTAAAGGTTTCATCAAGTTGTCAAACTACTTTGTAGGTTTTATTTGATACTGTGAAGCGGCCTTAAATATGCTTTCGCACACTAGACCACTTTCCACCTGTTTTGGAGCCTAGAAGAATAGTTTGAATGTTATCACCAACCAGTATATCCAAAATTTACTCATTGACAAAGTACGGTTGGATTAGGGATCTTTGAAAAACTCTTTGACGGAGAAGGGATTTACGCCAGAACGGTCAGGTTATCGCTTGCCCTACCTTGCTTTTGGAGTCTCCTTTGCTTAACTCACAAATAAACTTGTTTTTGTATATCGGGTGTGCCGTACCCCGATTTTTTCCCGCCGCATGCTGGTTCCACATCCCTCCCCCAAGGATTACTGCTGATCTCATCCCTATGGGATGCACGCCTTTGGAGCCATTATTGTCAATCGTGAGGTAAACCTTACCTTCATAGGAGGTTTGTTCCTGTGTTACATAATAACTCCGCCATAATTATCTAAGTAGTTTCTCCTTAAGGTCGGTGGTTTTAGAGGATAGATAGCTTTACAGGCTGTATCTTTCCTTAGTATACCTGTAAATTCCACTGGGAGATGCATGCCTTGCTATATGCATTACTACTTATAATCTGAGTTACACCCTTTGGCAATTGGGTTTAAAAGTTTGTACAAGGATGAATTAACACTCCCAATATGGTTTTCATCGGAGCCACCCAAGGGCATCAAGAAATGGTTTAAACGACCTGTCAATGTATGTTGCACTGATACTGGACTGTACTGTTTCGTACTTCTCTCTTAAAGTAATTGATTGTACAATCATACAAGAGTAAATTATTCATAACGCGACCGATTAGGCAATGTGATTCTTTGGACCTCAAGAACAGCGTTATTAAGAGGTAGCTCTACATGCTGTTTTGGTGTTTTTTAATTGCTTTTTGGCGGTTATATGTTTATATTTTGTATCAATATTGGTATATATTGCAAACATATATGATTGTATCCATTTGTAGCACTTACAGTAGACTAGTTCCTGAATCTATTGCGACATATCAGTATCCACTATATGCCATTCTGATCACTATAAATGTTGAACAGCTGCTGCTTTTCAAGACACATCTCTGATGAAATCAGACTTTTGATTGATAAACGGTTAGCAGTAATGTCATTTTCAAGAAACCAATAGACTGTAGAGTGATTCCATGTTAACCGAAGCTGGGACCGGAGATTTGTGGAAGATGCAAGAGGATGGTGTGCTTGTGTGGCTGACATCCTGCATATGGAGTGACAAAGGCACAAGATTTTATTTGGGCCTGAGTATATGCGTTGGAACCAGCCGGTCTCTGTATCCCCCCCCCCACATCTCATCCTTCTCATAACGAGGGCCACCGTTTGTATTGCGATGGAAGAGTGAAACAGGTTTGCAGTAAAACGTCTGGAATCAGCAAAAACGTTGGCTTTTCTTCATTTACTGTGGCAGGCTTCAACTGACGGAACTCCCTGCTATTCTAAAATTGAAAGAAAATAGCTGCTCACCAATAATAATAATAACATAAAGATACAATCAAATACGGTGCTCCTGGTCGGAAGTTCTTGCGTATTATCCCAAGGGTTAGTCAAATAAAAGAATGCAAGGCACAGCGGATTTTCAACAGCTATTATTGCCAAAGAAATTGACGTTCGGACTCTCAAAGGTGTCGTTTTACAAAATGATAATGGCAAGTGAGGGAGAACGAAAGAACCCTACAGAATGCATCCTGTGGGAACATGTTATAATTCGTATTTAATTAAAACCCATTTTATGTGATATTTTACAAATTATTTTTGGACGAGGGATCAGGTATATAACATCCGAGGCCTGTCCCAGACAACCGAACCTGTGACTCTTAAAGGTTCAAATATCGCTATAGCAGAGACATATATTCACAATAGTCTAGTGGTCCCTGTCTTAACAGGATCAGAGTTAGTTGCCATATGATTGCTATGAACTAATTTAGGCCAACATGATTTCAGTTATTCTAAAATATAAAGTTGGTGAATTGTAAAACCAGCCAAATACACAGAGGCACAAAAAAATGTGACCAAAGCAAACATATGTTAATATAATATACAGCGTGTCGAAAAATACCCAAAATCTAACTCGCGGCCCAACAAAAAATCTACTCGACACCTAGTCCGCCCCCCAACGACCATTAGTCACGCCCCAATCTAGTCGCCCCAACCCGCTGTAAAAATAAAAATATATAAAATAAAAATACATTTAATAAATTCTAGCAAGAACAACATTCGGTTTTGACATAATGTCTTTATGTATCCATATACTACAAATAGTCTTTGTACGTGTGGTGTGTGGTGTGTGTGGATGTGTGTGTGTAAATGTCGATTAAAGAAATAAAAGCCAGGTTGGGAAGACTAGTTCTCCTGAACCCCTTAACCAGTGGTTGGAATCATCCCCGCTTCCACACATGATTCTAAAGCAGCAAGGCAACCACTGGGATCTTACCATGATCGAGTTCCTCAATGTCCAGGTACCATCAAATCATGCAATGTTAGGGTTCCCTACCTGTCTTACTGGGTAGGGGGGGTTCCGATGTTTCTGTGTGAAGTTGAGTCAGGATCTACAACTGGCGAAACAACTTTATTGAAGCTGGTGGCCAGGTTCCGCAAGCCGGGGGAGGATGTCCAGGCTTGGACAAGGTGGGCAGACCCTCGGGTGCCAGCCGCGTCTCCGATGCGCGGTCACGCGTCAATGGATGCCTGCCCCCCTGCTACGCGGTCGACAGGCGATCACGAGAGGAAGCATGCGTGTCCCAGCATGTGGGGGCGACGGCGGCAGGGGGTGCCAGGGGGACCCGGGGACCGAGAGAGGAAGAGGGGGATAGAGGAAGCAGCGATCGGCGGGGCCTCTCTCCGCTGCTTCGTGCGCGGCCAACGGAACCCTCCGGCAGCGCGACAGGGTAACTGCTGCGGACGAGAAACGGGGCAAATGCCGAATAAACTCGGTCCGCCAGCAGAGAAATATCGTAGAACTAGAGAAAGCAGGTATAAGTGGTGTAGTTGTGTGTAAGTATAGGGCACGTTTAGATTAAGTATATAGGGTAAAAAGGAGACCAGAAAAGAGTGTGAGACAGACACAGGGACAGACAGGGGAGAGAGCAGAGAGACGAGGGGTGAGAGAGATAGCGGGGTGTGAGGAGAGGAGAGAGAGAGACGAGGACCTGGGTTGAGAGGAGAGAGTGGGTGTGTGGAGATTGTGGAGATAGAAGAGGTGTGCGTGAGATGAGAGAGGATGAGTGTATGCGAGAGAGGAGGGAGAGAGAGACGAGGGGTGGGAGGAGAGGGGGGGTCGGGGAGAGAGAGAGAGAGGTGCGGGGCGAACGGTGAAGGAGTGCCAGACAGAGAAGTGGGGGAGGCGAGAGAGAATGAGGGGGGGGGGTTCTGATTTAGAGTCTCTATTTCTTTTGTCGCCCCGGTCGGGGATTCGAGAGAGAGGGTATATCTTTGCGGCCGGCCGCGTGAGAGAGAGAGGGTTTGGTTGGTTCCGAGGGTGGGGGACGAGAGAGAGGGTGTCGGGGAAAGAGATCCGAGGGATTGGGAGAGAGAGAGGGCGTCTTTGGTGTGAAGAGGGAAGAGATGAGAGGGTTACTCTAAGAGAGAGAGGGGTGTGAGAGAGAGAGGGGGTGAGAGAGAGAGAGGGGCTGTGAGGACGAAGAGAGGGTTTGAGAGAGATGGGGGTGAGTGGAAGAGAGAGAGAGGGTTGGGTGAGAAGGAGAGAGGGGTGTTGTGAGAGAGAGGGTGTGAGAGGAGGGTGTGAGAGAGAGAGGGGTGTGAGAGAGGGATGTGTGATAGAGGGGGTGGGGTTGCGAGACGAGAGAGAGGGTGTGGGGGAGAGGGGAGAGGGATGTGGGGGGAGATGAGGGTTTTTGGGGGGAGAGAGAGGGTGTGGGGGAGAGAGAGAGACGATGAGGGTGTGGGGGGATGAGAGATGGGCATGTGGGGGAGAGAGGGTGGGGGGAGAGAGCCTAGGAGTGTGAGAAGGGAGAGAGGGTCCTCTAGTGAGAGAGAAGAGAGAGGGTGTGTTGAGAGAGAGACGTTGTGAGAGAAGGAAAGGGTTGGGAGAGAGAAAGGATGTGAGGGGTGCGAGAGAGAGAGGGGGTTGGAGATGGGGGGCGCGGAGAGAGGGGGGGTGCTATCTTGCCTGGACGCGTGGACCTTGGGTGGTCTCTTGAGCCTTCTGTTACGTGAGAGCTCGGCCGGGGGCCCGGCGTGGGTGGGGGGGGGCGGTGACAGCGAAATGTGGGGATTTTAGGAGACGGTCTTTTTTGGGCGAGAGTGAGGAGAGCCTGCAGCTTTTGGGTTCAGAGAGAGAGGGGCGAGATGAGCGGAGAGGGTGCGGGAGGAGAGAGAGAGGGCGACGGGGGTGGGGTGATTGGTGGGGTAATGGGCTGGGCTGTGACCTGGGTGGGGGTGACTGGTTGACTGGGTTTGCTGGGTGGGTGATGGTGGGGTGACTGCTGGATGATGGGGGGTCGGGGACTGGTGGAGGTGGGGAGGGGGTGGAGGTGGTGTTGGGGGATGGGTGCTGATGGGGTGGGGTTGACTGGCTGTGCAGTGGAGTTGACGGGGGTGACTGGGTGGGGTGAAGGGGGGGTGTTGGGGGTTGAGGTGAGGGAAGTGTGGGTGACGGGGGTGGGGTGACTGGTTCACTGACGGGGTGACTGGTGAGCGGATGACGGGTGACTGGGTGGTGGTGAGGTCACTGGGGTGGACTGGGACTTGGTGGGGGTGACTGGGTTGACGGGTGGGGTGATGTGATGGGGTGACTGGGTGACTGGGGGGGTGACTACGGTGGTGAAGTTGGACGGTGAATGCGTGACTGGGTGGGTGACTGGTTGACGGGTGACGGGATGGGTGGGCGGACTGGTTGGCTGGGGTG